>JAVHNF010069314.1:0-20807 GCA_034783455.1 Micropsitta finschii | reverse complement strand
GAATGCTGACCAACTATCTTGAGCCCCTTTACCACCTAACACCCTTTCCCATGAGACTTCCCTTAGTAATTGATTGACAGGTTGCTTACTACGGTATGAAATTACAGAGGATCCCAAATGCAGTTTTGGAATTAACATTTAATATTCTGTATCTTTTTATACCTGAACTTAAAATACTTACATGCCTTTCGGTTATCATGGTGCTTTATGTAGATTACTTCACACGAAGCATCCTTAATTACAAATCATACTATGTAGCAGGTTGGGAATCCAGAAATCATGTTGCCAATAAGCAAGTAAACCTACAAAGTCATCTTAGCAGAAAAAACCCACACAGACCTCATGTACAACATACTAGTTTGGTGGAAATTATCATAAGAACTTTGCGAAATGGTTGTATCTTTGGAAAGTGTCTGGTGATAAGAATTTTCAGGACCTTGTTTACACAAAACTATTGAAAAAGGGGGGTAATGTACATACTGTTAGAATTATAAATTACCTGGTCATTTTGCCTTTTTTCTTTCAGCAAGGAAAAAATATCCCCAAGATGTAATTTAAACCTCCACAAAAAACGACTGAAGTATCCATACAGAAGAACTTCGTGTTTCTACAAATTCTAGGGGAAGGGAAAGCACTTCCAAGTGTAAAACTCAGTGGATACCAACTACCTGCAGTGTTTGCAGTGGTTAGGATTATACAAGATCTTAGATGCAGATTTGCAAACATTTACACTTGACTACAGACTATATTATAATTGCTTGATTACAACTACATGAATGCCAATATGCTTTGTGTACTTTATTTGATGCTATAACCAATTTGTAATATGCAGCACCATCTGAGCATAAAATGTGTGAACTGCAAAACTAAGACCAAAGTTAGTTCTACAAGGACCAGCAACAAAAAAGGATACCAGTTCACTGAAATCTGGAAAATTTAGAAATCATATTTTCAGCGATGTGTGCTTTAATTCTAGAGGATAGGAGTGGTTTTGATTTCATGTACCCCTGACAGAACTAAAAGAATAGCTCTGAAAATGACTATTGAAGAAAAGATTAAGAGTTTTCCACTATGACAACAAAAGCAATCCCAATCCTGCTGCTGATCCACTCTCCAAATTTATATTCAGGAGCAGAAGAAGCTATCAAAACCAAACTAGAGAGTGAGAGAAAGGCAGCACTGGCTGGTGTCTGAATTCAACCACCACCTTGACAGATGACTTTACAGCAGAAGCTCACTCTGAACTAGGGCAGTGAACAGCAGCTGCCTCATCAAGGCTTTTGCAGCTTGGCTCACTCCAAGCAAATCTGCAGCAACCAATTGTCAGGAACAATGGCACTACCAAGAAACAGCAAGTCCAGCATTCAGGCTTCAGCATCACTGGTTAGAAGGCACTTGCCAAACTACTGCTTCGTTTTTTTTTGCTTCCTCTTCCTCTCTCCCCTTTTACCACTTTATAAGCTTCAATGAACTATCTAATTCTAATTTCTTTTAATGCTTTTATAATGGCATATTGAAATACCTTTGCAATTTAACAGAGTAACATTTTTTGTTATTCTCTGTCAAATCCCAGGTTGCATAGACTATTATTTCTCAGAAAGAAAGAGCAGGACCTATTGAAAAAATATTATTAGTGTATTGACTATCTCAAAGGCTTCTCTCACTGCTTCTCCTGAAAATTTCTTTCAGTTTCCTTAAATTATCTTTACATATGTATAACCTGTTGGAAAAGACAAAAAAATTTTCTGCAACGCTTTCTAATCTGGATTAAAACAAAATTGATTTAGAAAATACTGACCCAAGGGAAAAATAAAGTGAAATTCCACTGTCATTCTAAAGACTACATTAATAACGGTGAGAATTATGAGGTGGCATTAACTGCTGATTTTGGAAATAAGATACTTTGATCTAATATAAGTTGATTTAGACTCTGCTTAATGTATAATCTGTATTGGAGATTTTTTAATAAAGAGGCATACAGTGTCTCCAGTGAAGAAATGGCAATGCAACAACCTTCTGATCTCCCACTTCACATTTCTTTTTCTTCCTTTTTTAATAATAAAAAGCCACAGTGCAAGCTGTGATCAATTTGCTGTCCCTCTGCCAGGGAGGGGTCAGAAGGATGAAGAGAAATGTGAGTGACAAATCATATCAACCATATCTTTGAATTATTTTAATTATTGACATTTAGCTGACCATGCCTCTTACCTCTGGATCCCAAGTGTACAGACCAGTAGTCTGAGGGGTACAGCTACAGCACACTTAACAACAGAGAAGCTTCTAGCATCTCACGCCACCTTCCTTAGCTGGAGTTTTAATAATGAAAACACAAGAGAAAATCCTGTTTACACATCAGCTCTTCCATGACCACTCATGACATGGAGTAACGCACCCCCTCAAGCACTCCTGTGTGCACTCTGTAGCTGCCAGAGCTACTCCTTGGTGCAAGTGATGGAGTTGATACATCCTGATAAAATGTGTATTTGTAAAGATGCAGAGCACCATGCTATCTCTTAGAGTTGTGGAGAAATGAAAGGACTGAATTCTAGATCAAAAGGCAGCAAACGCTTATGTTAAGGGATGTGGATTTTTCTGGCAACCTGAATTAAAAGAAAAGTGGATGCTGTCAAGACTATTAATGTTTAGGCAATGGAAACATTTCTGTAATCCAGCCTCCTGATATACCTAAGTGGGTAACTTTGATCCAATAAAAGTGGGTGGTTTAGGTAGAGAACAAGCACATTACCTGGAATAAACGTGAAACGGACTCTCCTGGAGTATGACTGAAGGCTTCGCCTCTGCTGTAAATGACTGTTTTAATTTACACGGAAGAGCAGCAGTGAATCTTCAGAAAATTATAAACAATACTTCATTAATAACACCAACTCAAATGCAAAGGTTCAGTTGCTAGCAGCTATCCAGAATCACAAGAGTAGCACAAAAATAATTAAAACTACTCGTGTTTCAAAAAGAATAAATACATGTCATGACCCTAAGCAGCAAAACAGCATTAAAATCCATTTGGTATGTAAATTCACTTGCATGATAACAAGTCGCATACCTCAAAAAGAAAAGAAAAGAAAAAAAGAAAAAGGGAGAAAGAAGAAAATATTTACTACATAAATTATGAAAGGAAATTCAAAGAATGCAAAAAACTCAGTTGTGTCTCTACTCATTATTTTGCTTTAATTTCATCTAACTTTGTGAAAAGCCCCATGGGCTAGGGACATTAATTTCTTGCTTTCGCTGTTTTACTAATTCCTAATGGAGAGTTACAAAAGAATTTCAATCACATGAACCAGAATCACAGGAAGGAATGGGAGAGAAAATTGAAGCAAACTGCAGGACACACAGAAAGCTGGAAGTAAATTAATATATTTTAAGCGCCTTTCAAAAAAGAGGAAAAATGCCCATGTCACAACCACAATCTGAGCTGATTTCAGCGAGACAGAAAGAAAATAATCCAGAGGAACTTAAAAGCAACAAATCTCTAGGACCAGATGGATGTTATCCCTGGGTATTAGAGAAGATCAAGAAAGAAACTTTCGGGCTACTGGCAGACATCATGGAAAGGCTGATAAGTTCCAGATGGAATACAGAAATCAGTAAATATGGCACCAGATTACGAAGTGATACGAAATGACATTTTAGTGTGAAATTAGCAATAAATACGCTTTGTAACACGGCAGCATATCGCTATTTTGACATAATTTGACAAGTCGCAATACAAGACACAGTGTCAGAAGCTATCAAAGCAAAACAAAACAAATCTCCCAGGTGGTTTGCTGAGAGAAAAGCAGTTCTTTTGCTTGGAGTTTTCACACAAAGGTTCTCAACTTCCTCCTGCCCAGGCTGGCAGAGTATTAAAGTACCATTGCTTTTAATATGGCTAGGAGTCCAAACGGGAGTGCAGCCATGCTAAGTTCTCGCCCAGTGCTATAGAAGGTTGCCCGACTACAGTGACCTTTTGTCCTAAATGGTGAGATAGGTAACTCCCAGGAGGAGCTATCAGTGCCAGAAATCAGGCAAATTTTAGAAGGTCACAGAGCTGGTTTGAGGAAAAGAACTTGTATTTTCTCAGTCCAGGCCCTAGTGATTAGATTACTCTACCCAAGTGTCACTGCCTATCTGTGCAGTCAATGACGGTCCTTCAGTTCTTCCTTTTTCGTAACTATAGTCAGATCTCAGTTCTCCCTCCACTGTTTCCACCTTGGCAACTTCTACTTCTGAATTAGATCACTTGAAAGAAAGATGGTATACTAAATGATATTGCCAATCTTCTGTTTTTCCTTGCAAACCAACCCATTCCCTGAAATCCCCTGACTTCCTTTTTTCCTGCTGGCTTCCTCATCTCTTCACCTGCCATGGTCCCTGGTACCATGAGGATGTCACTGGTTCCATTCCTCCTCCCAGCATGGCCAAACTCTTAAACAGTGTGACCACTGTTCTCTAAATCACATTCACTTAATTCATTGAAGACTGTAATAAAATTCACGTAAATTTAACCTGAGTGACATTTATTTAAAAGGAAAGCAAGCACTGAGGTCAAAGATCAAGATCCACAGCAACTTCGTGTATTCCAGTGTTTGGAACTAGGAAACTTTGCCTTGGATTCATTCTCTAAGCAACTGAAAGAGGTGTTTCAGGCATGCTGTTCCCAAAGCTCCCTCTGCGGTCAGTGATGAACTGAGTCAGACCTTCACTGGGTACCCATGTCTGATTATATGGACACTCTTCCAACTTTGGTGTCTCGTTTAAGCATCCAAAATTACATGGGATGCATATGTAAAATTCACACTTTAAAATGATGAGTCGCAGAAAATGACATAAAAAATAAACTTGAAGCAATTATTCACCATCATGATAACAGTGGGTATAGGTGTTTAATCCTAAACCTCTACCCCAGTCAGTGATTGATGTCATATATATAAAAACAATACTTAGGGATCGTGGTACTTGGCAGCAGAAAGTGGGACTATGAAGAACAGTCATAAAGTTACAGTGACACAAAGTTTGACAGAAATGTAATGCGATGCACTGTGGTCTCTGAACTAGGAGACACGTGTCAAAAATAAAATGGAACTGAACTTGACCACAAGAAGAACTTTGAAAACACTCTGGAGTAATAGCAGAATTCACTCTTGAAAATGCCATGGCAATGTTAGGGAAGAGTCAAACAGCAGAACGACTGGGAGGCAGAAGGCTTAGGCACCAATGTCAGACACAAAGTAAAAGCCAAAAAAACAGTCCATCACAAAAAAGCACACTCACAGCAATGGTACAGACTACATTTAAAATGCAAGAAGAAAGTTAGAGTTAAGGTTGGTATTCTTGCTCTCAAATCAGCTGGAAGTCATGGTTTTCAGCTTAATTTTGGGACAGAAGAAGGTAAGATAGGTATCCCAATGAAGTGAGTTGTGTGGCAATAGCACTGATGGACACATGACCTAGCAGGTCACCCCTCTATTTTTCTTTTAATAAGAACAGCTGTATCATACAATGCTACAGTATCAGGACAAAACCTACTGATCAAACATTATCCTTTCCGCAGCCTGCTAAGTCCTAGCCTTGTTTTCAGTCTGACACTTTCCTCTTTCCCCTCCCAGCAAATATTTTATCTGAAGTGAAGGTACCAGAGAGAAAAAACCTGCTTTCAGGATTAAAGAGTAACATCTATGAAAATCACTCCAAGAAGTGGAATTCATGCGGCTGAGGAAAAAAATGGAAAAAATAAATTAAATCTACTTAATTAAAAAGTCTTCAGTCCCAATCCCGACCCACTGGAAGGCACTGGCAGACAATATATAAGGAATACACAAGGATCAATCAAGCTGATGATAAGCAGAACTGTGATCTGCATAAAATATCTTTTTCAGTGATGACAAAGTAAAGAAAATGTGACTGACTGAAAGAAAATAAAAAGGTTAGGCTGTACCAACCTCCTTTTGTCTTTTTCCATAGGAAATCTAGGGAAAGTTACAACCTGTATGTTCACCTACAGCAAAAAATCTGTTGTTTGATGAAGAAGAAAAAACAAATTCCAAGCTATGAGGAGGTTCTGAAAAAGTGAAATGTCCATGCTGGAAATAACAGCTACAGCTTCAAGATCTACCACAGCTACTTACAAGGCTTTTTTAGCTGCATTGATAAAAAAATCACACGCAGCCATCCCACACTGAGCTGCTAAAATGTTTTAAGTTTGTGAGTCCATTAGAAACACTGTGAGTACAATGTAATGACTAATGTATTACGTACTGATAATATATTCAGTGCATTGTGTCAGAGCATCACAAATCTCTACTTAGCTACAACAGTCATTCTGAGCTTGGTTACACTATGCAATATAAACTTTGCCTTTTCTCAATGAAATGTTTACTCTCAGGATATATACATGTTAACCTTTCAGATTTTCTTCATACTTCCCAATTAATATATTTTATTAATTGTAGCTTTCTCAGGAGCCTGTAAACCTGGCAGCTGAGCATCCTTATTTATTTTCCTTCAGTGACCTCTGTGTAAGACTTGCTTAGTTTTTCTCTCTGTCAGGCACCTTGGGATACATATTTCAAGCTGGATACTTTTTTCTTCTTATCTCTAGTTATTATTATTTGTTTGTTTCTATTACAGCAGCCATCTTACAATCCCAGCTGGGGCTAGACACACCAGGAATACATAAGAGTGAATACCTGCCTCGGGAGAGTCTCTAGCTCAAAAAAATTACAGAAAAACTAAGAGACAGGAAGAGGATGGCAGAGAAAGAGATACAAAGAGATGTTGTGACTTGCCTGATGTGATACATAGGTAAGAGCTGCCTGGACCCAATCCCATTGCAATATACACTGCATGACAAAGTGCATAGCTTGGTTGTTCTACAACAGTAAGTCCTGCAAAATCAACACAAGAGGCTTGGTGTTATAAGACTGGACTCATGCACAAGCAGGAATAATCACAATGTCTTCACTTTACTGGTGGTAACAGTCCTTAATATTATATATCCCTGTTACTATGTCAGTGCTAGGTCTTCTGTCTCCAAGAAATATGACTCATATCATGAGTTTTAGCCTACATTACTCTCAGATTTGAGGTGAGGTTTCTGCATTATCTTCTTAAGCATCACAACATTGTCTCCAGAAAATATGTGAGGGAGCACAAGAACAAAAGGACAACTGGAATGAAAAGAAAAATAATGCTGTGTTGCCTAACCTATGAGGTGACTATTTATATGGCTATATAAGGAGAAGAATGAAAAAGAAGAACTTAAGATTAGCGTATCAGCAGCCTAACTCCGGAACAGATATTAAACAAAATAATTCAGAGATGTTGGGGCTGTAACGTGTATCCTGTTCTTTTCCATGCAGTACTACGCTTTAGCTTCACCGCCTTCCAGTATAGAGTGACACTACAACTACAGAGAATTCTGCCAAAAATGCTGTTCTGCACCCCGTTGTTCACCTTGAGGGCCTCCATGCCACAGGGCAGCAGGGACCAGAGCAGGCACTTTCACAGTCACTACACACTTTGAGTGATCTGCAGCAACACAAAATACTGCCTGCTGGAGACCAGCAGACTCAGCACTCTTGGGACGTGGTACAGTAGGTATGGCTGCAGCAAGCTACGACTCACGTTGTGCATACCCCCAGCAACATCAACCACCCATCACAAGGATGGCCCAACATATCTCCTCTGTGTCTCATGTTCTAGAAAACTGGACTTTTAATACAAAATCTTGGCCTCTGCCTAAGCTGTTCCAGAGCCTTGGTCCTGAATAGCTGAAAAGATTGTGCCAAGGTGTTGAATGAAGATGCAAGTCAACAGCTTAGCTCTTCAGGTGAAGGCAACATACCATGGCCAGGACACTGCCAAGGGGAATCCTACCCAACTCCAGGACAGTAAAAAGCATCACTACTCACCCCTCAGCACGCTCCATGTGGAGGGCAAATTTTTTTGACCTTGTCACCATCAACAAAGACGATACCAAAGTAAACCAAGCAAAAGCAAACAAACAGACCTTAGAGTACTACACTGTATGTGCTTCCAACATACTGATCTGCAACAGGCAGTATTGTGTGCTTCACTCTACTGTCCAGTGTGATCTGGACAGTAAAGGGAAGAGCACTTCACACATGGACTAAGTGACATAGGACTCTGAATCTCTAATCTAAAACTGTCTTCAAAGACACGGTTATGGAAATAAATTCAAACCACGTGGGTTATGAATATATATTTATCCTACTAGAAACAATTTTTATTTGCTTATCCTCAAAATACAGTGTGTTCCGGTTTCCAGTGCAGCTGCAATTTCTTAATAGTGTTCTGAACAATCTGCCAGATTTCTTCAAACATGCTTTCGCAATTCATTTAGCATCAGACAAGAGGAGAATTGTATTTTATATAAACTGTGATTTTTTTCAATGGTCCTTTTTTCATACAGAAGGCCAGAAGAACCTTTGAAATTATCCAACCTGACCTCTTGCATAATAGAAGCCACAAACCTTCCCTGAATTGATTATTGTTTGATCTATAGCACATCTTGTAAAGAAGCATCTAATCTTCATATAAAAATCAACAGTGATGGAGATTTAGTGAAAAAATCTTTTGGTACATTGACCTCTTGGTCAATTACCCTCACTGTTGAAAACTGAAGCCTAATTTCTGAATTTATCTGCGTTTTTCAAGCTTCAATTTCTCAACACTTTGTTTGGCAGACGTATTACTTTTGTTTCACAAGGATAACGTGCATTGTTTATACTAAACAAGGCAGGCAGAAAAACACATCTTTTTTCCGAAAGCAACGATTAAAACTGAATACGTGCCAAACAGCTGACTCATTCGCACACTTCAGTCAGAGCTGGTGCTTCCGATTGCCCCCCTGATATTTACTGTCAAATGATCTGCTGTATCAAACTGAAGACATACTTCTACCACAGTCACAGTGTCTTTAAATGAGCTAACTTAGTCTAGGTAGCAGCCTGGCCATTGCGAATCGGGGTGATGGAGAACGGAGGAGGGGTTCAGTTGTCTCAGACCACATAGACGGTATTCAGTGCCCTCATGGTTGCAGGGCATTGCGCACCAAGCAGGCATAACCCTGCGCATCATAACCATTGCGCAGCAAACAGGAGGTTTTCTAAAACGCAGCTCACACAGGGCTACAAAACCCATCTGAGAAGGTGTCAAATGCTCAAGAACTTGTCAGCGGTTACAGTACAGACATACCCATAAACAGAGGGGAAACCTCTTTCCCTGCTCTTGGCACCTATTGAAGACTAAGGTTCTTGGGTCATAGGATGCAAGACTCAGCTCTCCTCGCCATGGAGATTTCCATTTGCATGAATACAGCAACAGCAAGAGGAATTGCTCTGGCAAGGCTCACTGGGTGCATTTCCATTATCCCTGGAAGAATTCTTAATAGTTACCAAACTGGTACCTAATTAGCAACATCTATTGCAACAATTAACAAGCTACAGTGTAAAACGAACCTTTGACCTAGGCCAAATAACTCCTTTGTCCACTGACCAAAAAAGCTTCAGAATTAAGTCCGCCTTTACCCAGTGTTTATCTTCAAGTGATAACTGCTCTCCTCTGCCCAATCCTCCCTCTACTGCATACAACACTTCTCTGTTGTTTCTTTTTTTTTTTTTTTTTTTAGTTGGAAATCTGTTTTATTTTCCAGGATTAAAAGGCAAACCAGAAGGCTGTTTTTACCTGCCCTGACCAGAGTTCAAGTTTATTTCCCCAGGAACTGCTGATGAATCACAAACACCTAAAAACAAAGCCTGACCTGGATTCTCTGCACAGCCTCAGGTACCAGTGATTCATCGACCCCTGCACAAGTCGCAATACAACTTTCAAGTCAGTACTTTACAAACACAGGAAATGCTGTTTAAATATTTTGCTTTAAAACACACTTGCAAAGTTCAATGCCACACAAATATGTTGCTAACAATCTGGAATGTTTAAGTATTATTTATAAAGAAAAAAAAGGAAGTTATTTATTGAAGTGATTTCAGTGCATTGCTAAGGTGCTGGCTGGCTGGTTTCAGTGAAGCTGTTTCTCTTTGTGCATGTGCTGGTTTATAAATTGCTCACTCATTGTGAATCCTGCTGGATACCAGAGGAATCCTATTTAAGCTTCTGGTAAGCAATTTGCTTGGTTTACTAAATTTTCCAGTCACGCGTTCCTGCAAAAGCTGCTTTCGCTTCCCACTCAAATTCTCCTTTCTGCCCGCTTTTTGTCTTTGCCACATCTGTGTTTATTGTGTGGCCGAGGGCAATGGCATGCCTTCGCAGCTAGGATCTGCCTGATAACCACTGTAGGTCTTGGCTGCCTCTTAAATGTGACCTGCCAACAAAGTTGCCAAATTTTTTCATTCTTTTCAGGCCACATGAGCAGCCAAATGCCCCAGCAGAGAAACAAGCGGGAGGAAAGGAGTGCCTTGTTTCAGATCTTCCTCTCTTTTGGCACCGGCTTTGACCAGCCACGGCTGGCTGGCTCTCGCTGCGGTATGTCCCACAGAGTCCATGAGGAGAAGGCTTAGAAGTATGCTGCTGCAGAACTTTAAGTTTTTTACTTAAGTTTTCTCCTCATGCTGTGTGCTTCAGTGTTGACAGTTAACTTGCATTTAAAACAACCCTCTGCAACAGAGCTGTCAGCTGGAGATGTATCTGAGCCACAAAGACCCTTTAAAATTCTTCCCTGGCTGAAGGGACATCAGTCAGCCAGGAGAGACCCTTACCTCTGGGTTAGGAGTCTGAGGGATATGCACAGAATAACCTTGTTTGTTTGTTTCCAGTGGCAGTAGGCAGAAAAAATTAAATGCAAGGAAAATCTGGCCACAGCGTGCAAAGGGAAGGGAAAACATTGACCATATTCCTGGAGGAAGGCTCTGCACTGAGCCCACCACCTTCACCTAGATGCTAATGACCGCTGCAAGCCTGCTGATGGTGCCTGAAGCAGCTGGGGTC
Organism: Micropsitta finschii; assembly: GCA_034783455.1. Taxonomy (NCBI): domain Eukaryota; kingdom Metazoa; phylum Chordata; class Aves; order Psittaciformes; family Psittacidae; genus Micropsitta; species Micropsitta finschii. The sequence continues at coordinate 9,842 of JAVHNF010069314.1, read as the reverse complement.
TTTTCAAGGGTCATATTTTTCTGAGCTGAGACATTTTCAATCTTGCTAATGCAGTCTATCTCTGTAGCTAGCCTTCAGCTGTGGTTCAGACACACAGCCCAGAAGTAAGAGACTCACAAAAGGGACCTATTCTGAGAAAGCAGCTCAGAAACTGAGTCAAAAGTGTTCAAGAGAGGTTTTTTTCAGTGTAGCGGAAAGCACATCAACAGCATCTACCACAAATCACACTGACCACATTAATAATTAAATATAGGCTTTTCCCTCTCCAATTTTACCTAGCTGTTGTGAAAACAGTTTGATAAAGTAATTCTTTATGAATCATAAACAGCAACGACATTAACCAACAAGCTATAAATAAAAGAAGGAAGTGAAGACTGCAGGGCTTCCTCTGACAGACACTCATTCAAGCCACTTGGGAAAGACAAACTCAGACTAAACCAGTATATATATCTTTCTCTGTAAGAATGTAACTGCATGAAGATGTCCCAGCAAAACAGAGAATAAAATCCAACCAACAGGAATAGTTCTAGCTATCCTTCACGCCTGATCTTATCTTGTCCATATACAACAGTTGGCTTCATGCATATCATCGAGCATCCTGTAACCTTCTCTGACGTCCCATCCTAGCTACATCAGCCAGCAGTTTAATACAAAACAGTACTGACAGACACTGTAGGCATCTGCTGAACGCAATGAGAGACTCTTTGGAGCATCTGATCTACTTAGATCACCGTTCTGTACTCTGATTATTACTTTGTGTTGTCTCATCTACACTTTCTGAAGATTAAGGAATAAAACCAAACAAACACCCATGCACCCTCAGGAAAACAAATTCTTGCATCATTGTTAGGCTTGAAAAGAGAAAATTCCCATAGCAAATTGTTGAGGGTGCTTTTGCCTATTTGTTTCTGAAGAGTCTTTTCTTCATCAAAAGGCAGGGTGATAATAACTGGGTCTGATTTTTAATATTTCTGAATCTTTTATTTTAGATGTGTATTTGATAGTTCAATGTGGAGTTGACCTATTCTCATATCAAACCCCGCTCGATGCCTGTGAGTCTAACCTGACTGAAATAAATTCCCCTGGATTTTCCTGCCAACATTACATTAATTTACTAAGCTTATTTCTAAGAATAACAGAAAATTTCCAAATATGAAACACAATTTTATTCCCTGTTCACCAATTATATTCCAGAGCACCGCCGCTGTACACAGTAGAGACTGTACAGCACAACAGGAGCTCTGCTGGTGAACTAAAATATTCATGAGACGTAGGGTTGTGTGAGACTGTTAACATGACTTGCCTCTCATTTAGCACTCCATTGGGCTGTACTGATGGCAATGTCACCATTTCCAGACGACTCTTCTAGGCACCAGCGAGCGAGGCAAGAAGGTTAGACACCCGCCTTGCAAAGCGCAAGGGAGCACGGAGCAGACTGAAGGCAGATGAGCATGCAAGAATATATAATGGATGTCTTCTCTTGGTGCACACAGACCCACAGCCACGGATCACCTTAAACAGCGATACCCCAAAGAATAACCAATTGCCAACCTAAAACCCAACAAATATGATTAGAGGTGACAAACACATGATGATGACATGGTATCAGCATGTTGAAGACTGCAGTGGCACAAATACATCAGCAAGAAACACTGGCGGAAAAGCAAACCTCTATAAAGCCACATTCTGCTGCAGATGGAATGGAGGAAAAATAAAACAACTGAACTGCTGGCTTTCCCAGTTGGCAGGTATTTTAGAATTTAAATGGCCCTGAAAACTTACTAGAGTATAAAATTGCTGTAATTTAAAAGACTTCTAATTAAAAAGCTATAACATTAACTTTTTGTCCTCTCCCAACCCCCCACTTCTTTTCCTTAAATATTTGCCTCAACTGTACAATAAAAATGAAATAAAAAAGGGGATCTAATCACTGAAGGAACTACATTAGGCTGAAGATTTAGAAAGAGAAAAGTAAAAAATGACAGAAAATACACACAGGTTTAAATTTACCCAAGACTACTGATATGCACAGCAACCCAAAGCCTTAATTTTCCATGAAATCCACTATGTAATTTCTTTTTTGCTCATTCCAGCTAGATTGCCATTCTGATTTGATCATAGGCACTGCATAGGAAAAACAGCCATTAGCTCATCCAGTTCATATTGATAGTGCAGGACTGTCCCCTAATATAGTTTCTGCAGCAATAATCCATCCAATTATGCAGTCAAGAGTAATAGGGATTCCTCCACACCACTTAGCAATAGAATAAAGCTCACTATTAGTAGCTGTCCCCCTAGTTTAGTTTGAAGTCGTCCTCTTTTCCTTTTTAAGTCCTCAAAACCCCATCACTCACTGGGCAGAACCTCTGCTGCTCTTTCCTTAAGGACAGTCATGGCCATGGTTGATGGCTGGAAGACAGGACACACAGGTGCTGCATGGCTCACTAATTCCAGCAACGTGCTGACTAGCTGCATTTCCGCTGCCTTTGCAAAAGCTTTCACCATTTAGTGCAAAATAAATTAATGGTGGTAGAGGTTCAGCTGTCTACACTTTGGTGTCTGGTGTTGATTTAAATGCCTGAGGTGACTCAGACATCTGCACCAATCTGGGTGACACAAGACAGGTCCTAAAGGAGATCTACACCTTCATGAAGCCGTACAGCTGGTGAGGTACCCCACTGTGCCTATAACTTATGTAGGAACTTATTTTTAAGGAAACTGAGTCTCATCCTTTCTATCTGAGGCCCAAATGCTTATTTTTAGTGAAAACCTCAACAGACTACCTGTTGAATGCAGGCTATACTAACACAGACCTTCACTGAGCCCACAGCTGAGACGAGCTGAAATGATAAAGATCTCTCCCCAGTCCAGACCTTGCAGTGATAAAGAGTATCCAGGTGCTTTAGATACCTGTACAGGGAACATCCTTGACTCATGGCATCTGTCTGAAGGACATAGCAACAGCAGTGATGATGCTAATATTCTATAACCTCAGAATTATTTATCAGTGCAGTGATGGTTCTTCACATGTAAATCGTATCTCCCAACTGAGAATGGCTCTATGTTCTGCTGCTCAAGGCCCCAGGGGCGGCAAGTTAAGTAGGGGAGGAGTGGTCTTTAGCTGATGCACATAGCTGTGGGTCTGTAATATTAACCGGTGGCATCACTGCATATTTGGAGCTTCTATGAGAGGTTTTGTAGAACCAAGAAATCTTTTGCTTACCAGAATAGTCATATTTTATTTGCTCTGAATTTTCACCAGGTAGTAGTAATGGAAATGCATGCCTCAATTTCTAATGTTTTAAATGTTTCATTTTGCAAACTTCAGTTTTGTTCAGTTGCCATCTGCCAGAATTTGTTAGTCATGGCTTGTACCTTGCTGGAAAAGGAACTCTTGGAAAGAAGGTTTTCTCCTTTTAGCAAGGCAAGCCAGTGCGTCATACTTACCATGCTGTACGATGCACATCTGTGTTGGCATCAAAACTGGTGCAGGGAATGGTCTGACCAGTACATTTCCTCCTCAAACTTGGACCTGATAAGTGCAGCAAAGCAGGTACATGTGTACCCATGGTACTTCTGTGTAGGTCTCACTTGTCTTGTAATAAAAGCATTCAAGGTGTTCAAGGCCAGGTTGGACAGAGCCTTGGGTGGCATGGTTTAATTGGAGGTGTCTCTGCCCATGGCAGGGGGGTTGGAACTGGATGATCTTAAGGTCCTTTCCAACCCTAACTATTCTATGATTCTTTGACATCTCAGTAGGAACACTTGCATTTACATGATTCCAGCTCTGAGGTTTATTTGAGCAATTGACCAAAACATGGTTAATTCAAAATGTAAGGTTTTTAATTAGTATTATTATTGTTAGTTTGCTGAACAGAGAGGCCTTTGTTCTTGAAAGCTTCATCCTTTAAACTGGTCTTGTTCATAAGGCACTCTCACTTAAGTCATTTCAGGGGAGAAAAAGTTAACAAGGACATCTCATTTTAAAAGACTAACCCAAATCCCAACAAACAAACAAAATCTGTCTGTAACACATACATATTCCCACAATAAATAAGTATTTAGAGATGTGAAAGATTCATAAGGCTTTATTCTAATCTCCACAGCCACATACTGCAGAGAGACAGCTTGGCCAGGAGACCCTTGTGATCCTCAGGCTGAACAGGCACCATCTGACTCAGAACCAATTTTATATCAATGGCATAAATTGCAGAGAGCTCAGGTACCAGCTCCTGTTTGTGATGCTGATGAGAGCTACCAATAAACCTCAGTATTTTTAGGAGTGTGAACTGCTACTCAGCAGAGCAGGAAAGCACCCTGGAAATAAAAATAGCTGTCGCATTCCTGCTTCTGTCATTAGCTAAGTGCTCAAGAGCCCTCAGATCAGCTCATAAGCTCTGCAAATTTCTGCATTCACAACTCCTACTGAATTTCATGCTGGCACATTTTCTGTTGGAGAATCACCTTTTGGAGCCACAGGACTTTACCCTGTATTCTCTTTTTTTTTAAGTTAAAGTTTCCAAAACTGGATGTTGCACAGAAAAATAGAAACCCTTGAGGCTTGAAAACAGCACAGTTAACTAAGCAGCAAGCATGTCTTTTATAAATCTCATCAGTTTTGCACCTTAGAAACGTCAATCATGGAATCACAGAGTCAGAGAACAGTTAGGGTTGGAAAGGACCTTAAGATCATTTAGTTCCAATCCCCCTGCCATGGGCAGTTCTACTGTTGGCTGTTTTGTTTAGTTTTTGGTTTGTTTTTTTTTTGTTGTTGGTGGTGGTTTGGGTTTTTTTGGGGGGTGGGGGAGAGGGAAGGAAAAAAAACCCTTTAAACTCTTCCTGAGAAATAACAACTTTAATTTTTAATTCCTTGTTCTATTGCCTTCTCTCTGTGATGCATATGGTAACTCTCACTACAGTTCTGCATTTCCAGATTCATCTTTTCACACAACTTCCTTGTATACAAAAAGACACAAATAAAAACAAACAAAAATCCCCAACAAAACCAACAAGAAAACTTACATAGTTTATATTCGTTTTAAGGACAGAACAAAGCTCAGAGACTATCCAGCTCCCACAAGGGTCTTTTTTAATGCAATTTTAATGATAATTAACTGACAGTGATTGATGGCCAGTACTTAGGAAGATACAACAGCACCATTCTGAACAATTCACTTTTCTTTATTTCTTTGAGTCCTTGTTTATCTAACATCAAATGAATTATTTCTCCAATTTGAATTTTGCCTTTAAAGATCTTCAAGAACTTGAAAGATCTTCAAGAATTCTATGATTCTAACACATTTTCCCAATTGTTGTTACCTTGTTGACTGGGACTTCATATCCTCAAATTTCATTCTGTGTCAAGTTTAAGGAAGACAACTACTTTTGCATTAGAAATGCAAGAAAACACTCACATATGTTTCCATATGTTTTGTAGGTAAAAATGTATTTCTACTAGAAAATGGCCCTAGCAGACTGAGGCCATACAGAATTTTTGAATATGCCCAGGTGGAATTTTTCTGAAGGGAACATGAGTCTTTAGCTTAATTTCAAAATATTGTTGCTAGCACTGCAAACATCTCTAGGGGTACTTTTCTGTATGCACTAAACTGTTTTACTACAAAATCACCTTCCCTGAAAAACTGCCAGAGTCTCACAACCAACTCTGGTCTTGCTGATTCTCACAGCTTCTCATATGTTGTCTAGAACAACTACATGAAATGACTACATTTTATGCTTTATTTTTCAAATCTACTGTTTTAAATAATTGTTGCCATTACGCTGGTTTTGTCAGCCTTAACATTTTGTATATATATCAACTGGTTTAAAAGCTTTTTGAAGAGGTCATCTGTTGCTTTACCAGGAAAACGGTCCAATTTGAAATACATATGCTACACAGATACTACATTTTAAATTTCTTAATCTGACAGATCAATTCTGGCTACTATTTTATCATTTGTTACACTTAAATGATATCATTTTAACTGCTTTTCTGAAAGACTCTTTCTTTCTTTTATTGGTTGAAAGAAAAATAACTTCTTTTTAGATATGCAGCGTTCCCTTAACAGCTTCACTGCCCTCTTGGTGTGTCATTACATATAAGAAAATGTATACACAATGCATCCCCTGGGAGTTGAAGCTTATCATGGTGTGGTACTTTCAAAGCAAGTGTTTTATACCATTGGTACTCTGAGGACACTTGAGATGACACCACTGATCTCTCAGGAGAGACAGTACTGATTTCTTACAGGTCTCACTGATGAAGAAATAAGTCAATTATATTTTGTAAGTTTTAGTAGCCTTTTCTTTCTCACCCCCGCCCCCTTATCCCCACCATAAGACAGAGTCTGTGGTAAAACTGCATCTGCCTGGGCCTCAAGGCATGTTTGGGATTTGCCTACCTTTATGCCCTCCTTAATGAGAGTAGCAAATCAAGTTCAAGCATCCTGTACTGAAGAATTCTTCACTGAGCCAGATGCTGCTAAACTCTGACTACTAGACTTCTATGGAGGTCTATCAACAAGTCTCAATCATCCGTACAGGTTATTGCTCAGGGACAAGGGACACCTTTTTCCACCCAGGGGCTGCCTGCTGTCACTGAGGCATCTTTTTCCAATACAATCAGTGGTCATTTGATACACAGGGGACTTCCAGGATTATGGCCAATAAACCTCTTCCACTATGAGAACAGCAACTAGTGGCCATGAATTATGCATTTTCAAGCACTAGAGAAGATGGGCAATAGATGAATATCTTCTACTTAAACAATTTTTGAGGAATGCTTTCCTTAAGCATTAATGCTGGCAAATGTTGGTCTGTGCACAAGTGAACAGATCTCTGCTTCGTGCAGAAATTACATAGCCCACTGCTTCACAGACAATTACAAATGGAAAAAACAATTGCAAGCGCACTGAAGATTTTTTGTTGTTGTTTTTTATTTTTTTCCTTCAGCTGCAGGAACAAAGCAGCAACAACAAATGATTGTGTGTCAAAAGAAGCCTTCCAAGTGACCTGAAATTAAACACTTCCTTCTCATGTACTGCAAGCAAAGCAAAGGACATGGTGAACTGAAGTTGCTACACAGGAGCTAGGAGAGGCATTTTTACCTCTCACCCTACTGACTGACACCTTGATGCAAACACATCTCCTTCCTGCTGAATGAAGTTGAACTAAATGCCCCCTGCCCTGTTCAGGAAAGGATGCTGACTACCAGGCAATTGTGTATTTTTGTTGCAGTGTATGAGATTAGGGGAAGGGAGCATTTTTCTTAATTTCTCCTATGGAAGCACTGTCACGTGTTATCACTGAAAGCACAGCAGCCACCTAGATGGAGTCCTGATTTGCCACTGAGCCAATTCAACTTTTTCACAGAATGAGGAACAGCACTAATAGGAGAGGCTGAGGGACTCTACACCACTTCTCCCAGTTTAAGTTATTTTACTTATTATAGCAATTATGATGTTCTCTGGGCCAATAGATGACTAAAGATCAAATACCATCAGGTAAAGGTAGGAAAGGAACTGACCTCTTCTAAGTCCTAACATCTGCATTGCTGGAAAAGCTGAGAGGCCAGGGCAGGTTCACTCTCTACATTACAAAAGCTTAGTGTCAATTTCTTTTGTCAGAGAAAATTACTCACGAATGTGAGTTACTCATAAATGTAAAAAAAATCAGTGCTTTTTCAGCAGACTTGCTTCTAATTTTATGTACAATCACCTATCATATTTGTATAAGTAACACCAGGAGCGTGTAGTAATGACAACAGTCGTCTGATTATAAATCATCTGGTATCGGAAATATTAGGTGCCTTCACAACAAGCAGGAATTGCAAGTTGAATCCAGGACCTGCTGAGATAATATCTTTATATTCTATGGTGCTTGCTGTGTATAAAACAATGCCTGAGATCATTTAAGATCTAATGCCGTAGCTTAAGACACATTTTTAATTTTATGCTAGTGGCTAACTGTAAAACAAAGCAACAGCTAGACCTACCTTCCAGGTCCCCCGTGTTGAGCTCTCAGCAAGGCACAGATACAGATTTGTGAACTTCTCCTGCCAATGGAACTCCATTTGTGTTTTTACACTTTTACTGCTTCTAGTGGAGTTAGCTGCCAAAGTGCTTCTTAGCTGGAGACTGGATTTACAACAGACTTGGATCAAAATGGTTTCATTGCATTTCAAGAAAGAAACCAATTTACATATACAAGTAGTCATTCTGCTGCAAAACCTAGAGAGACCATCTTATACCACAGAATCACAGCTGCTCTCTTTACTGTCTAAACCAACCTTTCATTTGTCCATGCAACTCTTAGGTCCACAGAGCAACAGAAGATGAAAGAGAAGGGACTTAATTTCATTGTGTCTTGTATGTTGTTAATTTAATTTAGAGAAATACATTTGAAAGTAGAAGCAGGCACCAAAATACACTGAAAGCAAAGATATCCACATGCACTGAACGACAACGTGAATGGACAGCAGTAAGTTATGTATTCCAGTCCTTAGTTTTAGTCTTCCATGTCTGAAGATTTGGACCATGCCTGTCCTCCTGGTTCCTATTGCAAGTGTCTGCCATGCAGCAGTGGAAATCCAACCTGCCAGCTACGGGTAACCTGGAGAAGACCAAGATCTCTGTTGTGACCCCAGCTGGATTTGAGGAGATCAGATTTTACAGATAAAAAGCGAAGGAGATATTCCTCCAACTACATCTACTTGAGACAAACCACAAAAGTGAAAGCACACAAACCCAGTATCACTTTCTCTGCAAAGTTTCTTTTCAAAGCAAATATTTAGCAAAACACATTTCATCCTCTTCAAATATTTGATAGCTCTGGAAGACAGCTCTCCTATTTGAAGTGGGATACTCACAGGAGCATACAAATGTCTGCTTCAATTAATGGGAACAGTTTATTTCTGGAGAAAGGCCTACCTCCCTTTGCCTTGCTAAGTACCAGGTGGTGTTTTCTAATGCAGTTTGAAGGCAGTTATCAGGCAAGCAACCATCCTCATTCCAGTGGTCAAATTAACTGATTAAAAGCTCTGATAGTATCATGAATTTGTATGTACAATTCCATTCTTACTGGGCATACTGCTTACCAAAATAATGTCTAGCTAGATCTAGTTAGGTCCAGATGTTCAGGTTTCCCTGCTGTTATACCCATTTGTATAGGCACCCATTAATTTTGAGCCAATGTTACTTTGCCAACACATTATATAGGGGAATTGGAAGAATGGAAGACAGCCCCTACTGAACTTGGTGATTCATCTGAACAAGTTTTGTTTCAGTAAAGCAAAATTTGTACCAGTCTACATCCCAATTACCTCAGACAAATCTGCCATGATTTGTAATTACATTATTACTTTAAATTAATCCATCCGTGAATTACAGTTGTCTTTTGTTTATTCACTTGTTTAGACTGGTCTAAAAAGATGAGCAAAGCTTTCAGCCATTTATAATAAAAGCAAAATGACTAAAAAAGCCTACTTTTTTTTTTTTTTTTTTTTTAGTTTGCATTAATGAGCTCATCCCAAAATATATATGCAATAATATAGGAAATTAAGTTATAATGTAGGGATGTGCTCCAAGTCACCACTAAAATCTGCATGCAAATGCATAATAATCACAAATCTACATTATTACAATATTAAAAATACCTATAATTAAATTATCATGTGGAAATAATCATAATGTTATTGGAAACTCAATTATTGTGGCAACCCTTGTCGGGGAATTAGCAGGCTATGGCAAAGGCAAGTCAGACCTGAATTCATCAAATATATATTATCACAATATTACATGTTCACTTCGATTCCATGCAAAGACAAACATCCTCACTCACTAGTA
>JAVHNF010069312.1:0-22873 GCA_034783455.1 Micropsitta finschii | reverse complement strand
TTGGAGCAAGCTGCTCCAGTGGAAGGGGTCCCTGCCTGTGGCAGGGGTTGGAGCTGGAGGAGCTTTGAGGTCCCTTCCAATACAAACCAGTCTGTGAAGGGCTGCAGTTACAGCAGTTAACATTATGCACAGCCTACCACCTCTTGATCCCCACAACCTCCTGTCTAAGCCACAGCTCTGCAGAAAGAATTGCTACAGATATGGAAAGGGGAGAAAGAAGTAAGATAGAAAATTATGTTGGCTCCCAGCCCAAGTCTTTCACTTTTTAAGATGCATTTGGATGATCTGCAGGCTGTAACCTGCTGGAGTTACAAGGGAGCTACTTGTCAAAGCTGACCTGAGCTGGATTTAATTGAAAGGCAGTTGCTGGCAGCTGGAGTGAGATCCTAAAGGGCACCTTGGTGATGCTCTGCCCAGGGCAGCCAGTCCAGCAGCCACACGAGCTCCATCTGCTGCTACACTGAGAATGGCCGGAGCCTGGGTTTGGAAAGTTGGGTTCTTCAGGCTTGGGCTGGACAACCCTAGGCTGCTTCCCTGTTCCATCACATCCATCCTGTTTGCCTTGTGCAAGCATGAGCCTAAAGCAGAGTACATCAGAGGGCAGTGCTCTGTGTGCATACAGACCCTGCACTGAGAGCACCATGTCAAAGCATCAAGAGTCACAGGTCTGTCCCACTGCACGTGGACACAGAAGACCATTTCAAGGCATTTGTCTGCAGAGGTTTTCCTCTGCCAGCCATCGAGCAGATACAGTGCACCTCCCTCTGCTACCCTGAAACACGCAGCTTCTTCCACTCAGGACAAATGCCTGCCCTTTTCTTTCCAGATGCTTCTCATCAGCCATCACACCAGCAACACAAGGGTGAGAGCCAGGCATGGACAAGCCACTGCCTCACCCAGGCTCTGCTGCTGCAGGTCCTCAAACAGCTTCACAAACCAGTGAGTCCCTCCAGCACTCACAACTCGCTTCTCTTCATCCTCCCATACAGATGTTCCTGTTCTCACCCCCCAGCCTGAGCTCAGACAGGAGGGCTCGTGTTAAGCTTTTGGACAGTGTTTTACACCCTGGGAATGGAGGATTCACAGCTGCCTGCAGCTCCCAGGACAGCAGTACTGTGTGGAGATTTGCAAACTGGATTAGCTGGGAGCATCCAGCTGCTAATCCCAGCTGCAGTGCTGAGGATGCCCGCTGCCTTGGGCAGACCACATCAGAGCTCTCCTGTTTTGCATTATTTACCTCCCATGAAGTTTCTCTGGGGATTAACTTAGTAGCAGAAGGAAAACAAATCCAGCAGTGCACAGCAGTACTTTGCAGGAGGGAGTATTGAGCAGCATCCACATCTAAGTATTGTCGATATCCTAAGCCTTTAATTCCACCAAAGTGAGTTCATTCCACAGCTTCACCCAGTGACCCAGGAACATTATCATTCTTGCTAAATATAGCCTCTCGTGAAAATATTGACCATCAAACTGCACTGCTTCGAGCTTAGCAGGGTATTGTCACTCCTTTCCTTTGCAGCCTGAGCACCCTCCACCTTAAGACTTTGCCACTATCCAACAATAAATTGAATTTTTAATGGTGCAACACGACCCTTAATTCCCCTCACAATAAAGTGACATGTGCACACACACACAGAGGGTAAAGCCAAGCCACACCATGGCATGCTGCAAGCCAAAGAGCCAGTGAAAGCAGGCACACAGAGCTCCTCCTGTGCTTTGCACAAGCCTGGCTCCCAGCTCCACATGTGCAAGCAGAACCTGAACTTTGCTGGTTCCTCACTAGCACTGCTGATCCACACCTCATCATTCCAGAACTCTCAGTTGCCTCAATATGAAACATAATCCCCTTCTTTTCCTCCTGCATGTTTAAGCACTCACCTCTGCTGCTCACCCCCCTCGTTACCAGCCTCACTTGGCCACGTGTAGTTACAGCCTTTGGCTCTCTCACAAACTGGAATCTTTCGCTTTGATCCTGCAGTGAATCCACACACTGGTGCTGGAAAGCAGAATGAGACCCATATATATTTAATTTCCACCCCCTCCCCAGAGTTCAAACTGGAATGTGTAAAACTGCCCAAGCAGAACGAGCTTATGCCCAAGAACCCATTCTCCAGCCCAGCCATGAATCCAAGCAATACAGCACTTACTTGGTGAAAAGAATAATGCTCATGGTGGGTTAAAACCGAGGTCTGAGTGCCCTTGCAACAGCCCCAGGAATGCAGCCCTCACCCCAGAGCTCCATCCACAGCAGACCCACTGCATGCTACCACTTCATAGCTCAAACATGGACCAACAGCAAGGACCTGGGCTCAAAGATAAACCCTAAGGGAAGCTGGAGGTTACAGCAAGGTGGCCAGGCAGGAGCTTTGGAAATGGCCATGTGCAAAGGCACTCATGGTTAACCCACAGGGGAACAGTCCCACAGAACACCTCGGGGCTATCTACAGCCACAGCCCCTCTCCACTGGAGTCTAACAGGCATTTTCCTTAACTAATAGCATTACACAGCATGCCTAGATCTCCCTCAGTACATCTGGGAAGCATGTCTGGAACATGAAGCTTCCAGTGTCGCAGCATTCTGAGCCATCCTCCCCTCCCTATCCCTGGGACTGGTGGTGTGTTTGTTTTCTGCAGAACACCATAAATACTTTTACCAGCTTGGAAAACATAAATCCAATCGCTTTGTGCATGAAATGAAATCCAGTGTGCATAATACTGTTTGCTTCCCCAACAGTCATGTTTTACGTGTCAAATCACAGAGCACGAGCAAAGAGCTGCTCCATGCTGATGCTGCTGCACACCCGCAGGGGTGAGAAGCACTGTCCTCTGCCACTGACTGCGACAGGTCAGCACTTCGCTTCCCACCAACACATCTGAGAATCTGAGGAATTAAGCTCTTATGAAGTATAATCATAATTATTCCTAAATGTCACTCAGACATGTTTGCAATTGCTTCTCTATTTCGCTCTGCAGTGAGGTAAGGATGCCATGTGATTGTGAGTGCTGGAACGCTCATTTTTCAGCCTCACTCACGCTGTATTTGCTCCAGGACTTCCAATTACAACAGAAATGCCTGTTGTACTGGTGAGTTTAATGCTGCCTAGTGTCTACCTGCTGTCTGCCCTAACACAACAACAGAGAGCATCAGCCTTATGCCCATTCTGTTAGCCTGATGGTTCTGAAGGCACAGACTTTAGAAACATTCTCCTCTTGACAACAGCATTAGCCTTAAGATGAGCTCTCAAAAAGGACAAGGAAAGGAACCCAGCAAGAACTGAAGCAGCCACCCTCATTTCCCTAAGACATTTCACTAGCACACACCACAACTAGAATCAAGTGATTCCAAAGGGCAGCTTAGCACCAAACCATTTTCCTTTTCCTAAGCAGGTCCTCACAGGTGCCCACAAAGCACTTCTGAGATTCATCAAACTGCGCCTCCCTTTTCTACAGCCCTTAACATGACTTTAGAACAATGACAACAGCAATTCTGACAACTGAACAAGCATATTAACAAAAGCATTCTCCACAATTCAGTTTCATTTGCATGGCTGTGACCATGAAAAAAATATACTGTAAAGAGCCACGACACTCACCTGATATAAAAGTGTTTTCATTAGGATAATCATTCTGTTCCGATGCATGTCTTGAGAATATCATCATTTTTTGTACAATTTGTCAGAGTAATACTTTCTTCACTTTAATGGCCCAATAAATACTTCTGAACAGCCTTGTAACATTATCTAATATTGTCAAACCAAGCAGAAGAGGAAAAAAAAATATCAGATACACAGAGGTTCTGAAACTTCAGTTCATTAGTATCCCTGGAACTCAGTCTCAAAATGCTTTTTTGAACTACCTAAGAAAAGAGTTCACATAATTTTTATATGGCAGATGAACATCACAGAAGTTCATCATTAAAAGGGATCAATTTAAAAAGCAAATTGTGAGAGCTGCTACCTAGCTATAGAATCATAGAATGGTTTGTGTTGGAAAGGACCTGAAGATCATTTAGTTCCCACCCCCTGCCACAGGCAGGGGCTCCAAGCCCCATCCAACCTGGCCTTGAACACTGCCAGGGATGGGGCAGCCACAGCTTCCCTGGGCACCCTGTGCCAGTGCCTCAGCACCATCATAGTTAAGAACTTCTTCCTAATGTCTAATCTAATTCTCCCCTCTTGTCAGGTTAAAGCCATTCCCTCTTGTCCTGTCACTACATGCCCATAGATCATTGTCCAAATGCAATTGTTTAGTTGGAAAGTTGAGATTTTTGCTAAGATGTTGCAATCTGCACTGAAACACTGGCTCTGCGCTGCCTCCCCACTATAAGTTTAACATCCTTAGAGCTGTTTTCCCATCTCCTGGCAGCTGCCTGAGTTGCAAATCTCTGAATCACCTTTCTCTGTAGGAAAGTGATTATTTTTCAGAGTAAAAAAATGGACAGGGAAATGGTATGAGCCTCTGTGTACTGTCTGCATGGTCCGTATTCACTGGTGACCACTTATATCTCTATCTGTGCCTCTACCTCCAGATTTTCCCTGGGAGCTGAGCTTGGATTTCGGCAGAGATGTGAGAGTCAGATGCCACCTGCCATCCCAGGCCTCATGTACAAACAGGAAGGCTGATTTCACTTTGGTTCTGTATGGGCTTTTTGTTTTGGCAGAGGCAGGGAGGCAGAGCTAGCGTTCTCCGTGTGTTACATGCTCTGCCCTTCTGGCCTTTCTTTCCACTCCATTCATTTCTCAGCTGGGAGAAGCAGGTATTTCAAGAGTCCATTTGCCCACTCCTGCAGTTTTAGCGTGAGCTCTGCCTTGTTCTCCCAGCCCTTGCCATCAGGTGGCATGGACTCCAAGCTTTCATCTTAAACAGAAAGTACATTTACAGCCTTCTGACTTGCAGAGAAAAGACTGAAAAGTTGTCCTGAGTGTGAGTTAAAGGCATAAAACTAGGAAAACAATCAAATAAACACAGCACTTCCAAATAAACACTGGGACATTTGGTGGGTTTTAAAGGCAATCCCCATTGTTTTGGGGATAGCTTGAGTTGGCAGTGTTTTAACAGTAAGTGTGTGGTCAAGGGAGCTGCAGAGCTGGTACACACACCATGGCCTCTATTCCTTGTCCCACTGCAGACACTGATCAGCCCCGCTGCAGGGGGACCCAGAGCTTACTCAGAGTAAGCAGCAGAGCCCTCGCAGCTCCCATTGGTGCCAGGGCCAGGAGGGAGCACAGCCAGTCCCTCACCTCTACATGCCTCCATGTTAAAAGCATCCGTATCCTGTCCACACCATAAGATCTTCCCCTTCAATAACACTGAAATTACAGCAGGCCTGAAAAATACTTACAGACCTTCCTATTGCAGGGAAACCTCAGGGTCTTCCCATAAATGGAAGAGGTCTTTCTTATGGCCCCTGCCCAAGAGGGATTGCTGCTACATGGTCTGCCATCCCACACCATGGAATCTTTTTTCTCCTTCTTTTGTGCCCAAACCCTCCCAAGGCGCACAGGAAAGGGGCTCAAAAGACACTCAAGGGAAATGTCAGCACAGAAGGCTCCTCTCCAGACACCAAGGGATGGACTTCCCATGAGGAAATGGCACAACTAGGCAGAAAACTGGGGTAAACTTAACAACGTCATCATACAGCAAACGCGTGTGTTCCTTCCCCTCTGCCCGGGGAAACTCTGCGGCACGTTTTGGCTACAGCAAAGTAATTAATGGCTGTTTGCTCACTTCCCTTTAATGAATCAGTTGATTGAGAGCGGTGTGAGTGTGGAGGGAGTGAAAGTCTGCACACTCCGGCATCTCTGAAGGTTTCTAGATCAGATTTCAGGGCCCCAGGAGTTCAGGTTATTTTTCTAACTGAGGTTCGACACTGCATCTTCCGGAGAAGCTGCCAGTTATCTACAAACCCTACAGCTCTTATTCATTTGATACCACAGGTTTCCGTTTGAATCACAGCAACATGTGGTTGACCTCAGATTAAAGTGCTTGCTCCATGGCATTAGACTTAAAGGTTGGGAGCTGGACGGAGCATGGATTTGTCTACATCTGAGCTCAACTGAAAAAAACACTAGGGGAGAGGAGATGTTCAGGTTGGGCTGAGCACAGCTAAAATTGTAGGGCTGTGGAAGGAAAACTCTGAAATGTCTCATTTGGAGGCAAAGCAAAAGGAGGTGTTTTATTTCGGGTTACGTAAGCTCTAAAAATCCTTTTCTCTTTTCTGCTTTCAACGTGTTTTAACAGGGAGGTCAACTTTGAAGTGAAAAAATGCCATTTTGAATCAAATCTACATTTGAAATGCCTGCAAAACATAAACAAACCATTCCCTAAATGAAACAGTTCATTCTGAAAGTGTCAGAGTGACACGCATTGCTATTTTTAACTTCCCTCCCTCTTTCCCCACCTCTGTATTTTTTTCTAGGCCAGAGCTATTCAGAAAATGTGTTTGAATTTGTGAATCATTTTGACTCCCCCTCCCCCTTGACATTTGCTGGAAAAGCTCCTCTCTGCCAAAAAACTGTTCTTCCAGCTCCAGCCAGCTCCTACAATCTTCTGTCCTGCCAGGGTCTCGTGGATGGGGCTGGGGGTCCGACTGCCTTGGGGATACAACACAGACAGTCCAAAGGAAGAGCGGGTCGCGAGGGCAAACCCCAGCATCTTTCCAGGTAGTGATGGGCTCTGTGGCACAGACCAGCCCGATCGTCCCTGAAAAAGCCTCCCCTGAGGATGAACAGGAAAGCAGGCTCTAGCAGAAGGCACCACGTAGAGGGAGTTCCTCATTGGGCTGTGGCTTCCAGATATTAGGGGAGTGCTCTGAGTTTTGGTTCTCTTGGAAACACCTTGCACTCCCAGGCCCTGAAGGTTAAGGGGCTTGGAGCTGCCTCTTATCAAGTTTGTGGGAATTCTAGCTTTGGTTTAAATGGAAATATGACAGCCCTGAGGCTTGCAATGCAATATAGAGGCTTGGTTCTTTGCAGCCTGGCAGTTCATAGAACAATTTATGCCTTTGCAATGCGAGTGTAAATGTTACCGCTCTCATTTGGGAGTATTTTGCTCCTACCCTGAATCTTTTAGCAAGTGGAAAACTTGGATCCTTTTCAGTCCTCACATCCAATCTCTCTGTGAGCCTTGCAGATTTTTTCAGGATAACGGAGTCTTTCCAACCCACCCACCTGACTTAAATTCACCTCCAGGGCTCATCCCCTTATATCTCAATTTCACATCTCAATAGCCTTTCCTCTGCAGGCTTGCTCTGCAAAGGTCCACCAAATCTACTGCTGAAAGATGGCTTTGTGAACCTGTCATTCAGCCCCTCTGCTGCTCTCATCCTCCTCATCTTGACTCCTTCTCCTGAGGTGCAAGTCTAAGCTGCTTGGCTTTTCTTTCAAGGCTGTGATTTATTCTATCCCCATCACTTCTTATTTCAGTGCTGAAAGGTCAACTCCTGTGTATGCTCAGCCATGAGATCAGCCTATATTAAACAAGCTCCTCTAAGATTTCTCACTTCTGGGAAGGGTTCCATCCACAGGAACAAGCCTGGGATTTGGAACTGCCTTTAAGCTGCCCAGAAGCTCAAAGACCAAATATCAGAGCTGGCTGGGCTGGGCTGTACAGTACAGGGACAGACAGGAATAGACAAAGTGGCATCATGCTACCTGTGCATTTCCCTCTCATTACCAGCCCAGCACATGGTCAACATTATGGTCACCTGCAACCACCTGGTCTCCCATGCTGCCTTC
This sequence comes from Micropsitta finschii, assembly GCA_034783455.1. Lineage (NCBI taxonomy): Eukaryota > Metazoa > Chordata > Aves > Psittaciformes > Psittacidae > Micropsitta > Micropsitta finschii. Next base: position 15,138 of record JAVHNF010069312.1, on the reverse strand, counting down.
CTTGACTTGAAAAAGCCATTCCAGCAATCATGGGTAATATAAGAGAAAAGGGGCTTTGAGGAGAGAGGCCAAGTCCCTTCTCTTCAGGATGAGATATAGATGAGGGGCTGCTAATGGTGGAGGAGCTGAGCTACAGCCCTGGCCTCAGATCATTTGTTTTAACCTGCTGTGCAAAGGGGTTTCCGTGCAAGCTGGACAACATTAGTTGCTCCGTCCTCTGAGAGAGGGTCTGGTTCACTTCAGAGCTGCTTTTCCAGAAGTTCTTCTTGAATGTATGAGCTTCCCAGAGATTATTTTCAGTGGTGGCACATCTTGTTTGTGTGTGAGGGTGGGAATGTGACATCCGAACAGGCAATCCTGTTCGCGTAGCAAAAAGATCAAGGTTAGTTCCCACTCTGCTAAAAGTACGGAAAGGAAACACAGGATTTGTCAAGCAGGGAGAGATAAACTGGACTGGGAACATTTTATATACAAATTCCTAGGAGAACATTAAAACAATGGAGCTGGGAGAGGACGCTCGTCAGGGTTTTTTCAAACAATGGGTTTCATATATTCTTTTAAAATACAACAGTAATTCAGGTGGACAGAGATAAGACACAGTTCTAAAATCTCTTTCCTTTGTTTCCTTTCTGGACTGCCTGGTCTCCACCCCAGTAAGACATTCCTACCACAAAACCCCAGGGTGAAGGGCTGTCTAACTAAATACAGCTCCAAGGAGATAATAATTAACAGGCTCTTTCTGAAGCTGCTCAACAATTGCATTTCTGAGGGCCTCCTACTTCTGTGACCACATGCCTTACTTTCGAGGTGTATTCATTAATGGCAGCCTGATGCTGCCCTAAGCAGCAGGAATGGGGGTTGCTGCATGGGGGTGCAGTGTGTGCCAGGCCCTGGAAATAGCAGGATGAGATGGTGGGACTCGGAGGCCAGCATGGTGCCAGCAATCCTTCTCCTCGTGCTGCATGACAGGCACCTGCCTGGCAGCATAGGATCCCATGCTCCCATCTGCAACAGCACCCAAACGTGGAAATACCACCCAGGGGCCTTTCCTGGCCACTTTGTGTGGGGACTGAGAGCAGCACAAGGTACGAAGTGATGCTGAACTGGCCTCAATGGAGCTAAGATGACACTATGCAGGCATGGATTAAAAAATAAAACGGAATTGGGCTCCATTTCAGAGTTCAAAGAAATGTTTGAACCTATGGGCACTGATTCAGTCTCATCTCTAATTATATCCCACTCTCAGCCTTTTAACTAGTTCTGTAGTCTTCAGTAAGGGCCACTTTGGAGTTGTTACTTGAGTTCCTTGCCAATCCGTTGTTGGATTTTCCACTTGACATTACTAGGGGATTAAGTTGTTTGTCTCAGCATCTTTTATCTGTCCTGTTGAGTTTCCTACAAACAGACTTTAATCAGACCAGAGAAAATAGAAAGAAAAAACTCCCAAACACTTCCAAGATATAATCCTGGTTTGGGATTTGTAAATTATTTGTGTAAACTTATTACTTTGGATATGTAAACTTTGTTGACTCCTATAATCCGGAATGTATTAAAGAAAACTGTAGGCATTACAACATGTCATTGGATTATACTGTCCTAATTCAGCTACAGCTGTGGAAGAAATATATAACAGGAGATCCTGTGGAGTTATACATTTTAGACTTAGATCATCAATTGCCATAGAGAAGATAAAAACAAATGAAGCTGAGCCTGGAAAGAATGTTGCTAAAATTGGAGGAGCATTTAATGTGAGTAGCCTAGGGGTGCAATAACTTTGCCTGTAGTTTAACAAAACCCACCCACATAAAACATACCAAGAGTGACTGCAGGTTGGACTCTCTGATCTGCAGGCTGCCAAAAAAGCAAACCTGACTTTTTTCCCCTTCCTACAGATGCAGGTTTGAATGGTCCCCGGAGAGCGTTAAATATATATTACCCATAATAGCAACCTTATTACAATTGGACATGTTGCTAATTCTCCCCCAGTTGCTCTATACCTTGCTTGCAGTGGGAGGATACCCCTGGACATCTAAAGGGGCTTGCGGCTGCCAGCAGAGCAATTCCTATGGCCCACATGGTGAAAAGGAGCCTGCTCAGTTCCCCCTCAACCCTGCCCTTCCTTGGCACCCCATCTTCTCTCTTTTGAGGGCTCCCTCCACCACTGCATTTAAATACCCATTCAATGAAAATGTCTTGAACGTGTTTAGCTCAACGGGATAAAAGCAATTCCTACGCCTCCCCAAAACGCCTTCTCAAAGTGCAGCTGCAGCACACAGGGCTCAGCAGTGCGCTGGAGGCCAGGCTCTGCTCTGCCCTTTTCCCGAGCAGCAGGGACCGGAGATTGTTTAGCGAGGAACAAGAAAACAAACATCCAACCCTAAAATGCACTTTCCAAGAAGTCACCCTGCAGATCCTTCCATTTACAGAACTCCTGTTCCTGAAGCTCTGTGGCACTGCACCTATCAACAGGCAAAACCCCCATGGGGACCACATCTCTGGTCCATTAATTCAGTACAATGTTGGATTTACCTTGAGATGTAACTGGATACATGCAGGGGGAGCAAGGCGCAAAACGATCAAGGACCAAATCTCCAGCACGCTCCTGCTGGCTTCAGCAGAGCTACAATAGCTTTTATCAGCATTTTATCTGACCCTAACAAAAGGAGCAAATTGTTTAGCAAAGGAAGAGGGTTCTTTGATTCTATCTTGCTGCAGATGAATTGCCCAAGCAAGGGCAAAGGGACAGGAAGTGAAGGGGGTGGAGAGAGAGGTGATGCTGAAGGTAGGTGCTGCCATTGTTTAGCCTTCTGCTAACTTCCACTTGGAGCTGTGTTTCTGCTGTCCCCTTCTGCACACACCAATGGAGGCAGATGGCTGGGCCTACTCCCTGCCACAGCCATCCTACCAAGACGTTGTGCTGGTTTTTCCTGGTATTGACACATTGGTCTTCATTCAGGCAAAGCCCGAAGCATTCCAGCTGCAGAGAGTTCTGTGGCACTGAAGACTGCAAGGCTGAGACCTGTTTCACACAGTCCAAGACCATTATTTTCCAAAACCTGTTTCAAGTCCAAGACTTGAAAGGATGAAAGCTCAGAAGCCAAAGATGAACCCTAGGAAAAACTCACATCAATTCAATAAGGTCCTCACCACAGCAACTGTGTGGGTGCTGCTGATCTCTCTGCAGAAGCAAATGTGTGGCTCAAGCAATTGGGACAATCTGATTCTGCCCTTTGAATGAAACCCATTAAAATGTCCATCAGTATGTTACTCCAGAGCACATATATGTCTTTCAGGGAGAACAGGGATGTTTTACTATTACTTAAAACCACAACAGTGCTGAATACTAATGCAGTTCCTGTTGTGTACCACTGATCAGATAATACACTGCACTGCTTAAAAGAAGAAGCTGTAAGTGCTGAGCACTTGTTGTTTTACCCCCTAGATCTCCTTTCAAAAGCAATCCTTGTGTTTTGGCTAGCAATAAATCTTAGATCTGAAAGGAAGAATTGAATTCCTTCTTCTGGGCTGTCTCTTTTTCCACGTCATTATGAAAAGAATGATCTTTACTACAAAAAACTCACTTCTTTCTTCTCATGGCTGAATTATATGATCACATTGAAAAGAATACTGTGAGAGGGAAGAGGCTAGTTTGTGTCTTAGCAGCTTATAGCAGCTTCAGACTCTTAGAAAGTAAGGTCAGAAAACACCAGTACTTGGTCAACGCAACTGCAGTCTACATTTTCCAAAAGCTTCCACCAATTCAGGTGCATTCATGGCACACGCACTCAGGCTGAAGCTTGCGGCTGGAGACCCTGAGCTTCTGAACATAAACCGGCTCATGCTGAAAGGCCCTGCTGGGTGATCATCCCTGTTACACAGCAGATCACACGTTTTGCTGCCTGAGCACTGATTTAAAATTAGCCAAAGCAGAAGCTTCTGAAGCTGGCAGAGCTCAGACTGAAGCAGCTTCCTGAACCACTCGCAGCTGTTGTGCAGGTTATGCATGACCTGGTTTTTTATAGGGATGGATAAGAATGAAATTCTGATAAAGTCTATACAAGACATCCATGAGGACTTTAGAAACAGATTCCTCTGTCTTAAGCACACTTCTGGAGCAGTCCTCAAGATCGCATGAGAGAAGAAAGGTACCTTAGGAGGAGACTTATTCCGAGGAGACATGCCAGCCCTTGGCTGACATCTAAGCAAGATGAATTCCGTAAAAGGGCCATTTCAAATGACCTCCTGCCCAAAAAGTCACGTTTGAGAGTAAGAGATTAGGCTGCAAAGTTACTCAGAGATTTGAAAATGTTAACGTTTAGTTTCAATTGTCTGTTAAATATTAAAATATCTTTCTTAGAAAGCTTGGCTGGGCTTCATTGGAAGAAAGCAGAACAAATTTACTGCACAAGTTTACCTACTGATATAAACAAAATAATCTCTGACCATTACAGACGGCTAATCTTAGCTGAGGTGACATTTAACATCACACATAGCTGCCATTATTTCTCTAGTGAGTTAGAACAGATTTACATATAAAGAAAACAGGAGCTCAGCACTGGCTTTCAGTCATCGCATGGCATGCGAGAGCTTAGTGTTGTGCTAATATTTTCTTCACATGCAAATCTGTCCTAACACATTATAGAAATAATATGGAAAACATGAGGCAGGTGCTGACTCTGCTTTGACTGGGTTTTGTCATTGTAAGGCTCTAAGAAGGTAAAGACAAACTATAAGGTTTCCACTGATCCAGGATCTTCATTCTGCAGACGTTCAGCTTAACACCTGAAAGGTTCAACTAAACAAGCTCCTGACATCCTGCAATTCCCATCAGGAAACCTGGATGTTTGGATGATGGGCTTAATGTTTGTTCTTCCTGCACCTCGGAAGTGCTTTAGGCTTTTCCCCCCACTTTTTATGAATGCTTTCAGTGTGAAATTGCCTGAGAAACAAAATACGCAAGAGACAGCAGCTGTGCTAGCAAGTAGGTCCCTCTATGAGAAAGATCTGCTACTTGCCATATAATTCCTGTGCTGTCAATCATGGAGAATGTGAGCACAGAAGAAACCCTTCCCAATGAGCTTCAAAGTGCTGCTGAAAATGGACTTTAAATAGCACCGTATGTCTCTCATTGGGTAACGGCAGCATCTTCCCTTAGCCTCTGTGGGTGGGAGCTCATAAAAAAGCTGCTTATTTCCCAAGAAGGCCACATGAGTAGGTAGGAGATAAGCTACCAAATAGAGAGTGGTGCTTTATGAACTCCCTGGAGTGCTCGGCCTCCATCTGCAAGGATCCTGAAGCTCTGCCCAGCCCTTTGGGCACCGGGGGCTCTGGATCTCATCCCAGCAGACAAAAGAGAATGTTCTGTCAGTCTGCTGAGTGTGGTGCTCTGACAGTGGAAACACAGGGGTGTCCACCTCATTCTCCTCTTCCTTCTAGTCTTCCCACAGCAGGGCTGAAGGAGGCTCCATCCTCTGGCAGCTCACCCGCTGTGCTAAGCACCTTTCCTGATCAATGATATGCATTAGTAGAGTAATAGTTGTTCTTCAGAGGGAGCAAGCAGGGCCCTAATGCGATACACATTATACGGATACTAATTTGGTGCTACCAATCACAAGCTCATAAGCCTAGTAGCTTTTAAGACAAATATGGTGGGAGGAAGGAGTAAACTACATAAACACAGTCAGCATACAGATATACATTCACAGGGCTTGCATGCATCACCATAGCCATGTGGTCATGGTTTCTGTTAGAGAGACTTCCTGATCATTGTGACAGCTAGGAAAGGGAATGAAAGTGTATTTTATTTGACTAATTTTTATAGGAACAAATCAGGAGCACTGTTGTCAACTTATGCCTTGGAACATGTCAAAGAGAAACAAGCAAGGGTCCCACAGGCCCTTGGCTGACACTAACCCCTTCTGAACTTGGCTCCTTTCAGAAATGCGTTACAGCCATTGTGAGTCAAACAAATAAATCAATTAAAAAGTCGCCTGTCAGCACCAACGCCATTAGCTTTTTCCAAAAGCTCTTGCCATTTTGCACAGGTTAATGGAAGCCTCTTACTCTGAGCAAGCTGCTCTGCCTGTTGAAAGCAGCAGAGGTTTCACAATGTACCCAGAGTCGCCTGATTACTATTCTGTCGTGTGTGTTTCCACAGAGTCTGTGGGAAAGCCAGGAAGAGGAACACTGCAGTGTCTTGAACTGCTTTTCCAGGAGGGTGGTTATTTTACCCCTTGACATATTATTTTTCTATAGTATACACTTGCACAATTTCTGCCCTTCCCCCATGTGCCTGTTGCTTTGTCTGTAGTTGCTGAAGAGTTGACAAACCACGGGATTTAGGATGAGTCCGACTCATTGCAATGACCAGCATTGGAAAATCTTTTGCTTAAGGGGCACAGCCAGCTTCCAAGCCAAGCCTCCCGCTGCTAAGTACACCTTGATCTATCAGTTCTCCCTTGGAAGGAGCAAACAGGGTTCCTCAGGCACAGCAAAACTCATAGACTTGTATTTTCCCACTGAAGTCAATGGGAGTCACAGCTAGAACGGGGCTTATTTAGGTTGTAAATCCCCCTTTAGGAGCAGGGATGCTGCCTCAGGCTACCTGTGCCACTTGGAGCCTAAGACAGGGGAGCACCTTCTTGCTCCCCTACATACCAAACCTGTGTGACCAGCAGGAGGGGAGAAGTCTTCCCTCATCATGAGATGTGCCAAGATGGATGGAGACAGGCATCTCCCAACAGCCACTGTCTGTTCCTGGCTTGGGAGGTGGGTGAATGGAGGCACTTGCTCCTTCCCCAAACTGTCCATGTCTCTGTCACAGGGGGCATGCAGCAAGCGCTGCTCGGCAGCACTGTCAAACCACAATGTCCCATCCAATGTTCTGCCTGGACAGGCCACCCCTCCCACACAGCCTGAGAAGTGTCATGGGCTCAAGTGTCTTTGAAACCTTGCAAGCGTCAATAAACAAGTGTGGGGTTTCTCCAGCAGCAGCCCACAGCCAGGGGAAAGCCACAGCTGCAAAAGCCCTTACATAGAGGTTTACTCAGACCTTAAGTGGATTCGCAATTAGACAACAGCAAAATGTCAGATTGCTCTTACTGTCGCTGCACTTCACAAGCCTGCTGTAATCATGGCAGGGTCACTGTTCCCCAGTGCTGCACAGCCCACTGGGCACCAGTGCACTCCAGAAACAGGCAATGCACTGAGTAAACCATTTCAATAAACAACGGCAGAGTCCATATCAGCCACAGAGCTGGTCCAGGTCACAGTGTCCAAAAAAAGTGGCCACAAAACCTCCCTCCCNNNTGCTAAGCAACGTCATTTTCTAACTGGCCAATCTGCAGGCCCAACCACAGATGAAGTTTACTACCTGCAGAACAAATGGAGGATGAGTCTGTGCCAGCCAGAGGGATCTGCCCGCTTCCTGGGGATGCCAGGAGGAACTACAATAGACAGCCGGACATCCCTAACAGATTTGCTTAGCCAGACAGCCTCCAGAAGGGAAGGGCAGAAGCAAGCCTGCTGTTTATCAAACCTGTAAGCATGTTATATGAGATATGCAGCACAGACCATATCTGCAGTAAGAACTGCCTTCCTGCCGCTTGTCATTACCTCTCCTCCAGGTAAGACAGCCGTCCCCTGTGCCAGCACTACCCAGTGCAGAGAGGCAGGGCTCTCTACCCACCAAGTGTTTATCTATTCAACCCAGCCATGATGCTGGTTTCTGTCAGTTGAGGTCTCCCAGGATCTACTTCAATGGAAAAGTACGAGTTGCAGAAAGAGCTTTTCACACATTCTCCCTCATTACACAACTCATTTCCAGACCCTGTGCGTTGTTAAAAGGAAATAGTGAGCTCATGAAAACAAATGAGTGTGCAACCTGAGACTGCTTCAGTAGCTGCCTTCTGCTGTCTTTAATGGATTCAGAAGATGCTGCCAACCTGTACACAAAGTTGGGTGTTATGTATATGAATCAGCTTTGAATTACTGGGCACACAATCCTGCTGAGAAGTTCACTATAACCTGCCAAAGGCAGTGATCAGCCCTGCACGGGACCTGTGGAGCCCAGCAGAAAGTATCACTGTAAATGAGCCCAGCTGCTCCTGCTGAGAGGACTCCAGCACTGAAACACAAAACCAAGTGCACCTCCTCAGGCTGCCTAACACATTTTGGACCACATGTTCATCTCATCTAGCTTGGAGTAATCCCACTGAGCCCTGGCGATCTTAGACCTGATCTGAGCTCGCTCTCTTCCAGGCCTTTGGACAATAAAAATAAGCCTTGCCTGTTCACTGCCGAGCCACTAGCCTGGCTGAGCTCACTGGAGGCCACGGGAGGCTGTGCAGAGTCAGCTTGAGGCTCCAGGAAGCTTTCCACAAGAGCGTCAGGCATGATTTTGCCCATCAGCGAACTGTTTTCAGCAGCAAATCAGTGAGTGGGATCTGGCAGTAGGAACAGTCATTAGTATGGAGAATAGAGCAGAGATTACTACAGCTCATGCACACAAAACCAGCAGAATTTAATCAGCAGAGTGATTGTAGCAGCTCCCAAAGGGAGCAAGCTGATTCATCAGTCAAGAGCCTCAAGATACAAAACTGTCTGCAGAGACGCTGAGCCACAGACTTGTAACTTCATTAAGTGTGCTTTTACTCAACTGGCTTCTCCATCCTGAGCACGGCTGAGCCCGAGATCTTGGAACAGGACAAAACAAGTAGGGAAGCAGAGATATGTAATTCAGCCTGCTGCGTGTTTTACAAACCACAGTCTGTCAGTTCTTCACAAGTTTGATACCTTCACTTTACTTAGATATTTCCCTGCTCTGGTCTTCCTCATGTCACTGAGCTTAGCAAGAGTTTCACTGTCATGTATCTATGGAAAGTTAAACATATTGACGCACACCACTGAAAGTTGATGGGCCTTCATCAGACTCCAAAATTAAGGAGCCAGTGGGTTGTCCTGCATTTTTCAGGGGTTGTCAGTGTGAGGCTGTACAGCTGGGCTCAAATCAATGTAACATCTCACAGCCAGGGGATGGGAGAGCCCATGTGCTGGTGGGAGTCTGGTGATGCGCAGCCTGCAGTGGGGCACAGTGGTTCAAAGCCCTCTGGATAAATGGTGTGACAGCTCAGGGCAGAGTATGCTCTGTGCAGAGCTTTCAGAAGTGGATTGAACTGCCCAGGTGACACAAGAAATCCCAGGAGTGTCTGCCTTTTGGGAAGCACATCAAAGCCCTCCTCTCTGAGGAGATCTTTCTTCTTTAAGGGTGATACAACACTGCTGCTTTCTCTCACCTGAAGCCTCCCAACCAGCCCCACCACACAGATCCAGAAACAAAGGAACTTAATGTAAATACCAAATAAAAATATGCTTACCTAAAATATAAGACACCCCACAAGCAAAAAGCATTCTTCAAAAGGGAATTACCAGAAATTCTAGTGATTTTTGCTTGCATGTGAAAGGCACACAGACACTATGGTGATGGGCATCAGAATAAACTTTAACAGACAGTTGGCCCACACAGTTTTGACTCCGAGGAGGAAATATATTCTCCCTTCGGCTCATGTAAATCATGGGAAACCTCCAGCACTCAGGGAAGCTGTGCTGAGGAAAAGCTGAGGCTCCTAACCACATGTCAGCAGAAGGCTGCAGTCTCTGCGTGTATATTAAGCACACCAGCAGGCAGTGTGCAGCACCAGGGAAGCCTTGCAAGGACCGCGCACAGTGGGATGGGTACTGATGCTCTCTCCTGCACGCAGGGGATTTTCAGACTGGGAACAGGGATCAGCTTTTCATGTAAGGGAAAGCAAATGACGCTGAGCAAATGGAAAGTTTCTCTGCAGACCTCTGGTTTGACAGACCTCTGCCCTCCCTCTGCAGTTCTGCCTGTGAGCAAGAATGCTGTCAGCCCTTGCCCCACCTCCCCAGTGCTGGTGCAAGACTCACCACTCGCGGCTTTTGCTGGTCCAGGGTCTGCAGGAAGGCTGGTGTCTGGTCCAGGGTGCGCTCGGGGTCGCTGGAGATGTCCTCCTCAGACTCCTCCCAGGATGAGGAGAAGCCCGTGGAAGAGGCTGAGGACGACGACAGCTTCCGGACGGGCAGGCTGCTGGGGGGCACGGCGCCCGCCTCCTCCTCCGGGCCCCCCAGATCCGTGACAATGACAGCGGGGATGCTCCCGCTGATGGCTGGGCACTGGCCCTCATGTCCTGTAGGGGCCACCACCACCTCATCTTGCCGTGGTGCAGGCCCTGATGGCCCCAGGGGGCTGCTGCCCACCGCCAGCCCTACAGTTGGGACCACCATCACCACTGAACTCCCCGAGGGCTCTGCAGTGCTTGGCCAGACTTGCACCCCACCAACATCAGGGGCCTCACTTTTCTCATAAGCTCGTGGTTGGGATCCACTTCCAAGTCCCACCGTTGGCACTGTGGGGCTGGCAGGCTGGGATCGGGATGGCCGTGGGCTTTGTGGCTGCTGGGCAGCAGAGCTGTGCGCTTGGATTTGTGCCTCAAAGAGCCCCACTTTCTGGTTCACTTGAACACTGTGCAGCTCCCGCTGAAGTTGCCGTGCCATGGGGGGTCCCGGCTGCCCCTCCTCACCCCGGCTGCCACACCGTCCCCTGGGGCTGCCCGGCTGCCACACAGGCTCTTCAAGGGGCGGGAAGAGGAAAGCGGAGCCACGGCGTGGGGAGCGGGGTGGCACTGGGGCCGGGCTGAAAACGGGGAGCGGGCGGCAGCTGCTGGGTGTCTCCAGGCCCCTGGGCAGCACTTGTCCTGGAGGAGGCGGCGTCTTGCTGCTGCTGCTTGTCACCTCGCTGTTGCTATTCATCATCACCAAGCTATTGAGTGCATAGCAGTACACGGCCATAGTAGTCAGCCGGGGCGCACAGGGGGGCCGCTGCCGCTGCCTCCTCGGCGGTCAGGCTCTGTAGGGCTGCCCAGGGTCTCTCCACGCTGGGACCTGCAGCATCACTGGGAAGAAGCAGGGGAGCTGGGCTGGCCCTGGCCTGCAGCTCCATAAAATGCAATGGCTGGAGAAGGAGAAAGAGGCAAGTGGTGAGAATAGCTCTGCACCCCCCTTAAGCTCACCCTCCAGCTGTGCACACAGCTGGCCGGACTCCTTCCTTCCTGAGTGCCTCCCCCCATCCCTGCTCACACCTTCCTGCATCCCCAGTGTGCCACCCCTGGGGACATGGCCCAGCCTGGTCATCAGAAGGGTCTGAGCAAAAGGGAAACCAAGTCTGGGGCTGTTTCCCACTTTTCCTGCCTTCCCTGCCTCCCCTCCAGCTTGCCTGCAAAGGCAGCTGCAGCACCAGTGTCTGAGAGGACACACAGTCAGCAGCTGTTCCTGCAACAGAATTTGGGAGTTAGGGTCAACTGGTGTGAGCTGAAAGAAGGGATATATTCCAAACAGCTCCAATTTGCCACCTTCTGGTTTGTCACCTATGACCGAGATCAAGTCTCCAGCATGGATTTCTGTTCAGTGATACATATGAATGTTCCCTGCTTGCAGTTTTCTGTGGTGTGGGACCATGTTTCCACCACTTCCATAACCTACCATGTGCAACAACACACACAGCTCTGCATATCTTCAAGTGTTCCCTGTCTATACATGCCTCCACTGTGCTCATCTGCTTTTACTGCACACGCTTCCAAGTCACAGTCAGACCCCACACAGAGATGTGTGGTGGTGTCTGCCCTGTTTTGTGTGTGCGTGTAAGCATGTGAGAGACTTGACTTCTGTAGGCGGCTCTCTGTGCCCTCTGCACCTCAGTATACCTTCCTTCATGCCCGTCTGCTCCATGTGCCACTGGAGCTGCAATCCCCATCCCATGCTGGGGCATGGGAACTCACGAGGTCTACACAAACATGCTGGCTACATGAGTGTGCAGGCATGTTTACACACGTGTGCTAACGCTGGCTATGGGTGTACATGTCTTTGGCAGCACATGGGTGAGATGCTGTCAGGGGTACCCCTGTGCCTCCTTGCGGGTAAATGCCCCCAGGTCTAAGCACAGTCCGCAGTGACTAAAGGCTCCCCATCCCTCCAGGCGCTGCTGGGAGGCAGCGTGCGGCTCAGCAGAGATGGGGCAGCGCGGACACCCACTGGCTGCAGGGATCCCCGGCACTGCAACGCTCTCAGCTAAGCGAGCACCAGCACAAGCTGCTCAGCCAGATACCGGGTGCGGGACAACCCCTTCGGCCCCGGGGCACCCCCCTGCCCCTCCGCCGGGGCCCCACCTCGTCCCTTCCTCCCCGGGGCGGCAGCTCGAGGGTGCCCCGGTCGAGGGGTCGGCCACGTCCCCGTTCCGTGTGTGCCCCCATCGCCGCTTACCTGGGAGCAGGGTCCGCGCTTCCCTCAGTGCCGCCGCCGGCCGCAGGGCGCAGCGGGACCCATCTCCGCGGGCGCGGGACTCGCTCCGCGGGTCCAACCGGGCTTCCTCTCCTCGTAGGGCAGCGAACGGGCCGGGGGACGCGGGGTTCTCCTGCTCCGCGCTTCGGCTGCGGAGACTGCGCGGGTGGCTCCGCGCTCCGGCCAGGTCCGCGCCGCGGCCCCGGCTCCCGCTCCCTGTGCGCCTGGAAAGGCGGAGAGAGGAGGTGGAGGAGAAGGAGGAGAAGGAGAAGAGAGGCGAGGAGGAGGAGGAGGAGAGCGGAGGGAGGGGGTAGGAGAGCAGGAAGGAAGTTGTGAGCCTGTCTGGGGTTGAACTCAGCGGAACAAGTTTCTTTTTTTTTCTCTCTCTGCTCGCTCGGCTGCAGGGAAATGCTGAGAAAAAAAAAAGTTTCCATTGTTAACGAAGAGAGGAAAAAACCACACCGCCGCCGCGTGCTGGCCGCTGTGGGTTAAAGACACACGAAGCTGTTTTCCAGCCTCGGCCGGTCCCGGGGTGGGGGTACCCCCTTGCCTGCCATCCCCCCAGTTTCCCCCTTCCCGCATCCCGCCTTGGCATCCCTCTCCACCCGCATCCCCGGAACGCGGAGCTAACGGCCGCCGCGTCTGCAGGCGCCCAGCTGTAAGGCACGGAGCAGCACAGCCCTTCGGCGCGGATCCCCCTCCCCAGGCACAGCCACCGTCCCCCTCGTCCTGCTGCTCTTCAGCACTTGGGCATCCGCACCCGAGCCAGGCTGGTGCAAAGCCCCCCCCTGCCCGGCCGCACGGCTTCGGGTGATGACCCCCACAGCCCCAGACGCCAAACACCAGCGCTGTAGGCACATCCTCTCGGTTGTAAGCACATCCTCTCGCTGTGGCGTTGCTCCAGGTTTAGGCAGGGCAGTAGCTAACCTGTGCTGGCCACTGCCCTCGGTAAGCCACAGACGGCTCTTCCTGAGCTCCTGCGGCCCCCAGGCACGGGTCCCGCTTGGAGGGAGCAGGGTCTTGGCTGTGGTACAACATGATTTCTGTATCAAGATAACTCATTGGAAATAGTTGTCTGCACGTCAGCATTTCAGGAGAGCAGGCACTGCCATTCGCTCTCAAAGGAGTCTTCAAGGTCAAGCCCAGATGCAGTTTTGGGGTTGGTCTGCAATGGCCAAGAGGGAGGCAGAGGGGAAGAAAAGACCAGCAGCAATTTGTATCTGCTAGGATTTCCCAGCTAGGAATTTCCCCTAGAGAGGGGAACTGATGTCACAGGGGATCAGCTTCTTGTGATTAAGATAGATGTAATTAAGACATAGCCCCTAGAACATAAACAGGGGCAGATCTCCGGATCTGCAGAAGGTGTGGATTGCCAATCCCACAGGCAGACAGACAGAGACACCCAAAATGAGCTTATGTTTGTTTTTCCAGTAAAAGAAATGCTATTTTGAATTCAGTGCAAGAACAGGGATTTTTAGACTCTTTCCACTCCAACCCGTTTCCTCAGTGTCTGTGCTCAGTCAGCAACTAACTACTCTTTCATGAAATAAAGTATGTGATCAATCTTTCTCAGCAAAGTGCTGAGTATAATGGCACTATTCATGGGCACAAGCTTCCCCCTGTGTGCAAATATCTGCAGTTTCTGGTTGTCTGTTGCTCCCATTCCCTCGTGTCTGCAAACACACACCAAAAAGTGGGAACGTTTGGAAGAAATAATAAATCCAGAGTACAAAAAGGCAGGTATCTCCTCTTTGTGAAACAGCTGCACTGTGCTATGCTAACAGCTTCTGCACAGGCTTGCAAGCACCGCACATGTCTGTGTGTGGATGTTTTGGCCAGCCTTTGGGGTTAAGAGTATTTACACCAGCATAACCACAATGGGTGCTTAAAGCCCTTTCTTAAAGTCCCATAGTCAAGCACCATCAGACATCCATCCTACCGTATCACCAGTGGTGAATTCCCTGTGGCACATGGATTGATACAAAACTCCCTAAGGGAGACCTGGCCTTAAAACACAGCAGTATTTTTGTCATGCAGCAGAAATATGTGACAACCAAAGCTAGAGCTGTTCTGTGGGCATTATATGCAATTACAAGCTTTTCTTTATGAAAGAAGCACCTAATAAATGTGGAAAGAAGAAAAAGTCCAGGAATAAGCCTTTGACTTTTCATAATGGGTAGGTACAAGAGGGAAATAATTGTTTCCAGACTGGAGCCAGGCAGCAGTCCACCTCTTAGACTGAAGAAAGAGCAGACAGCTTTCAGCACACTTGTTTTCAATCAAGTGGAAACCACATGTCTGAGGTTAGCCTAAATGGAAAGCATGGAAACAGGTTGCTTGTCCAATCCAGGGACAAGGATGGAGGCAAGAAAGAAGAAAAGTTTCTTTCATAGACACAGGTCTCCAGGCACCAGTTCTGCTGTAGTTGCTTGGTGCTGCCAAGGAGCCTTCTCCATGGCTTTGGCACTGTTGCATTAGGTGCTGTTCAAAGAGAACAAAAAGATGGTTCCACCCTGATTCACTTGCAATCTCAGTGCACCTTCTTCATGTGGAAGTCCAGTGTTGGGTCTTAAAAGATCTTGCTTCTCCTTAAGCCGTGTTCTTCATTTGAATTTATATGTCCTACTTCCAAAGAAAATCATTGCAGTGCTTGAGGATGCTGAAGACAAGCTGGGTTAAGGCAAACAGCTGATCTGGCCAGCTTCTGTGTGGGCAACTTGTCCTTATGCAAGACAGTGGGGCCACTAAAACAAAAAAGATATTTCATGTAGGAAGGGCATATACCCA
>JAVHNF010069309.1:0-12720 GCA_034783455.1 Micropsitta finschii | reverse complement strand
GCAGCTTTGGTAGGTGCCAGTCCAGTGTGAAGGTCCAGCAAGACTGATGCTGAGCTGCAGGTGTCTGGTGCTAGGACCTGTGTTCTAGCAAAATACGTATCCTTTTGTCAAAAAAAGACTTGCTGTCTGGTGCCTTAGTTATTTACCTGAAGGTAGGAATGGTAACCACTGTCACCATGCTCAGTTCCCTGGAGTACCTTTGAGGCAGAGGGCAAGATGCTGAGTTGGTGCCTTTTCTTGACCTCTGCCTGAGCTCTGCTGTGTGGATCCAGGGTGGGGAAATCCCAAGTGCTTTGCTTGAGCTGCAGCTCTGATGCTCATCAGCCTCTGAGTTGGTGTCATGCTCTGTTTGGCCTCAAGGCTGAAAGAGTGGAGTGTGTTATGGCATGGAGAGAGTGCCTGAGACATGACGTAGTCCAGTTTACTTTCTTTCAGGCTGGGAAGGTGGGGAGGAGTGTGGTTTGTAATCACAGTTAAGGAAGATTCCCAGGGTACCTGCTAGCATCCCAGTTCTCAGCATCACTGTAAATGAACAGAGTCAATGGGAAGCATCTGTGCTCTGTGACATTTGCAGGGAGTAAGAGCAAGTGCAGTTATGCTACCTCATACCTGCTCCTCAATGTTTCCAGCTGTTTGCTGAGCCAGGGGAGTGTCAGGAAATAAGTGGAATACTGTGGCTGAAAGTCAGGAAGTGTTTCCAAGAGGCATATCTCAGATCTTTGAGTCTTTGAGCCTGGGGAACGGGGGTTTGGAGACTCCTGTTGCAAAGTATAAAGCTTTGGTTTAAATCAGCTCTCCAGGGCTGACTAGGAGTGCAATGGACTACTGCCAAGCAGTGCTGGAGACTTGACTTAGAAGAGAGTTTGGAGTAGGGATTAATAAACTTTTTCCTGTGATACCAGCAATATGGAAGCTGCCCCCTGATGTATGTTAGGGATGAATAAATCTTTCCATGCAACGTCTGTCCTCTTTTTAGCTGTTGGGGCTGTCGTCTGGCTGAGCCCAGGAGTTGCACTGTAGGGTGAGGTATCCTGTTTGTGTTTTCCTGGGGTGGAAGGGAGAAAGTTGCTTTGGGAAGAGGCTTAACCTCCATACCCTAAGGGCCAAGCAGGACTGTTCAAGGGCCTATTCTTTTACTTCAGGGGGAGAGGAGGTAACATTGGAGAGTCTGCTTGAGTTGGGGGGCTCTGAAATTACTTAAAATACCTCAGCTGCAGAAAGCAAAAAATTTTATTTGTGCAACAGCAAGATGGTCAAGCTCAAGCCCTCCATGGCTCAGGCCTCTCTGCGGCAGAGCCAGACAATGCTTTACCAGCAGCTAGCAAGCCCAGGGTTGTGAAGGCACTGGCACAAGGAATCATGTTCTCTGTGCTACTCAGCTATGCTTTGAGCTGTTTCTGACCCATCCTTTGGTTTGTGCTGGGCCTTGGCTGGGCTCTTCATACTCCTCTGTGCACCCACAAGGTGGAGACTTGCAAAATAAAGGAGGTAATGCCAAAATCAGATTAGTGGTGCATTGGCGATATGCAAACTCATGGATGTTGTTTTCACAGAGATGAAGCTTCTGGCTTCTGTTACCTGAATGATGCCGTCTTGGGCATCCTGCGGCTGCGCCAGAAATTTGACCGTGTCCTTTATATCGACTTGGATTTGCATCATGGGGATGGTAAGGACCAGTGCAGGCTGCAGACTGCACAGCAACACTGCTGGGTGGGTGGGGGAATGGGAGAAATCAAGGCATATCAGTGCAGTGAGGCTGTACCTGCTGCAGCAGCTGTGGCTTGCCTCCTTTCAGTGCAGTCGAGTTCCATTATGAACATATCCATTTCTGCCTTGTCCTGGTTTATAGACTTGCCCTGTGTTACTCATCAGACCTCTCTTGAGGGTTTGGGCAGCAGTCTTGTACGTAAGGCAACAAACAGCATGTTCCTATCCCAGTAACCCCTGTGCTAGTGGCTCTCCACCAAGAACTTCCCCCAGTCCCTTGTCTCCCCTTCTGGCAGAGCAGCTGTTGACAGTGTTTGATTGATTGATGCCACCAGTGCAAGAGGAAAGCAGTAGTAAATGGTGCTTTTAAGAGTTCTTGATGCTATAAAATTAAAGCTAGTGCTGGCCATGCTGGAATCACTCTCTCTTTCAGAAGCATTGTTTCAACACCATTTAACTTTTCCTGCTCTTGTGAATTTTATGGTGTGTTTCGTTTTGCTCCGTTTCTCCCCTACATTTGGTTTCTGTTAGGTTTCCTGTTACTTCATTTCTCTTCCCACCGAAACTGTTTTAATGTGTCTTTAAAGAAAAGAAAACGTATACTAAATTGCAGCAGGGCTGAGGAAAAGCCAGAGAGCCTGGGTGTTCTGTTTCTAATCACAGTCAAGCTCTGGCCAAGGCATCCCTGCTCAGCTCCCTCCCCCAGCCTGGCAGGCCCAGCAGTGCAGACCCTGAGTGCAGCTAATGTGGGCACTGATCTGAGGCATTGAGACCCGTTCAGTACTGATTAGCATGAGACCTGCCAAATTCTTTTCAGTTGTGGCCTTTGCTGCAGTCAAATTCAGATCTCCATTGATTAAGGATGGAGTTACTGAGCCACATCTGTTTTTTTGCTTTCTTTGTTCTGTTCTTGCTCTGTTTGCAGCCACGTTTATCAGGTGGCTCATTTATCCAGTGGCTGTCATTTATGTGAGTGATGCATGAAAGCTTTTTTCTCTTCCTTTTTTGATAGGAGTTGAAGATGCCTTTAGCTTCACCTCAAAAGTAATGACTGTTTCTCTGCATAAGTTTTCACCAGGATTTTTCCCAGGCAAGTTGAACACTAGGAGGTTTGTGCTAATTCACTTCACATGTAGAATCGTAGAATGATCAGGGTTGGAAAGGACCTTAAGATCATCACTGACAAGGCTCCAGCAAAGACAGGTCCCATTTCTTCTGTCCAGTGGAGGTGTCTCACTGCCTCTCCTGTTGACCCAGAAGAAGGAAAGAAGGGGAACTATATGTTTGACATTTCCCTCTTTGGTTGTAGCTGAGCTTGGCAGAGCCACTACTGGGTGGCCACCTGCACACCTGTGAAAGTTGCACAACAGAATTGGGCAGGGGGTGAGAACCAGGTCCATCCAGCCCCTCCTTTTATTGGTGGTGGCAGGTGGACCTTTCCATGAGCATACCAAAGGTCTGAGCTCTCCACTCTCATCTGAGACATTTCTCTTGCTCCTGATCTGCTTCCCTTAATTCACCGTGAGGTGTTTCTGTTTTTCAGGCACTGGGGATGTGACAGATGTTGGCCTGGGGAAAGGTCGCTATTACAGCGTGAATGTACCCATTCAAGATGGCATTCAGGATGAGAGATATTACCAGATCTGTGAAACGTAAGCCCTCTTGCTTTGATCTGGTTTACTTGAATGGGAATTCATAGAGCATAGACTGCACAGTTTTTTTTATTTACTATTTTAAATTATGGTCCTTTCTTAAGGAAGGACCTTCCCCTGTTAGAGATTATGGTTACAGTGAACACTGATCTTAAGGGGTCTCAGAGGTCTTGTGTGAATCCTTAAGCAAACTGAACATACAGAGGCATTTCTGGATGGCTGAAGGGTCTCTTTGCTATGGGTCAGCCTTGTGTGTTTAAGGAAAGACTGAGGACTGTCGTGGTTTAAGCCTAGCTGGCATCTCCTGGCTCATTCTGCCCCACTTGCCAGTGTAAGAACAGTTTAGTAATGTAAATAAAATTAAATTCTTGTAAAAAATAATACTAGTTAAAAGAGGAAGTGAAGAGAGAGGAAGGAATAAACCCCACACCCTGCTGAGAGAAGAACAAGTGATGCCCAGCATCATTGCTCAGCACCCGCCGACCAGCCTGACCCAAGCTGCGACACATCTTTTCTGGGTAACTCCCTCCAGTTTCTAGAATGAGCAATATGTGGTGTGGTATGCATGGAATATGCCTTTGGCTAGCTCAGATCTGGTGTCCTGTCTCTACTCCCTCATGGCTTCTTGTGCCCCTCCTCACTGGCAAAACACAAGGGACTGAAAAGTCCTTGATCAGAGTAAGTGCGACCAAGCAACAAGTGAAAGATCGGTGCATTACCAGCATTATTCTCAGAGTAAAGGCAAAACTCAGCGCTGCACCATATCTTAGGAAGAGAATTAACTTTGCTACAGCTGAAATCAGGGCAAATACCTTTCAGCTGTGGAGTTGAACCCTGACCATCTGTGGGAGATCTGCTTGGGCCTGAGCTGAAAGTGTTTTCCAAGCAGCTTTTGTTTTGTTTTCACATCTGTTTCTACTTTACCAAGATAAAAACACTGTTGTGGAAAGACTGTTTTTCTCCATTATTTTTCCTTTTATTTTGAGCCTTGGAGCACAGTGCTGCAAACAGGATTATTATCTCTGTGGTGTTCATAATACTAAAAACCTGGAGCCAAGCCAAGTGTCTGACATGCCCAACTGCCTTCTGCAAGAGAGAATACTGCTCATGAACTGTCTCCAGGCACCCCAGCATCCACTAGAGCCAGGGAAAATGTATTTCTGACTTGAGTCATATGGGAGAGAGGAGAGTGGGAACCTAGACGAAGCCTTCCTTTCTTCATCTTGCCTGGGTGAGAGGTGTCTGAGAATTTAGGCTTACTATTTCTCTAGACCTGTTTTTTCACTGTAGCTTTTACAGGGGAGAAAAGCCCCTGGGTTTTCTTGCAGCCCTTGGGATTTTCTTGCAGCCCTTCCACTCGGGGCAGCTGATGTAAGCATGTGGTTTGATGCTGCCACTAAGCTGATCAGGACTAGATCCCCCTCCCCTGTGTTCTCAGTAATGCTTTTGCCTTCATCAGCCTTGTGATGAGTGCTTTGAGAGCAAAACTGTTTGCAGGATAGTACCAGATGCAGAAGGCTGACTGGAAGCAGAGGGAGCATAACTTGTGTGAGGGGGTGGGAGCAGGGAATGCAGAAACCTTGAGAAGTTAATCTGAGGGACCAAGGCCATACCACCAGCACCCTCTGAGCTGTGTCTGTGGTAACCCCTGCTGCTGCTTCTCTTCTCAGTGTGCTAAAGGAGGTGTACGCTGTGTTCAACCCAGATGCAGTTGTGCTGCAGCTGGGGGCAGACACTATCGCTGGGGATCCCATGTGCTCTTTCAACATGACACCTGAGGGAGTGGGCAAGTGCCTGAAGTATGTCCTGCAGTGGCAGCTGGCGACCCTTGTCCTGGGAGGAGGTGAGTGTGCCCATCCTGCTGTTTGGTCATAAGGAAGATGGGTTTGTCCCGTGGCCTGTCCTCAAGCGGGTGTCCTGAGCTCAGCTCTGGCTGGAGTTCAGCAGGGTGGCTGCAGGCAGTGCCAGGAGAGTGCTCTGTGCCGCTGTGCTGTCTTCACACAGACCTGAAATCCTTGATGCTGGCTAGTGCAAATCTCAATCCTGATCCTCAGATCTTGAGTTAAAGGGTCTTGGCCCCTCTGGAGATGAGCAGAGGCTGTTAACCCTGATGAACTGACGTTGGCTTCTCAATGGCACCTCTGATTCTCATCTGCTCATCAGCCCTTCAGTGCTTCTTGAAAGCAAGCACTGTGTTCCCAAATTGACCTTGGGCATCTGGCAAGGAACGATTTATTCAAGTAGGGACTTGGGAAATGGGTTGGCTGCCTGAACGATGCAGCAGGGCTCTGAAGGCTAAAGATGACTTAGCTCTGTCATACTGCATCATCAGCTGCTTATCCAGCAGGGAGAGGTCAGGACAGGCTTTATAAAACAGCATTTAAGATCAACAAAACTCACTGAGTGCCAGGTTGTACCAATGAGCTTCATAATGGTCCTCTCAAACATGACATGGCTGAAGAGCTCACCAGCGAATGGCCTAACATGTATATCATGCCTTATGGGTTGGAGGCTGGCATTATAAAGCAAGGATCCCCCATATCCACTGCTACTCTTGCACTTCCTTCTCTGCTACCTTTGATCCCCCCTCCTTGTTGCCAGGAGAGAGCCCAACACATGGGGCTGGCAGCTCATGCTGGGTCTGAGATGATGACTGGACGACCCAGGCCTGTGCCATGCTGGGTGTAACTGGGGTTCGGTTTGTGAGGTCTGTCCTTGCATAAAGTGTTATTCCGACCTGGCCTTGTGTAGCCAGTGGGTGCAACATGCAGGGCACAGCCTGAGTGGATGGAGCAAGCTGAATTCATGTGAACTGTGTGTGTTGCCTCCATGATTTGTTCCTTTCATTAAAATCTTCCTCTCCTCCCACTCTGCCCCTTCCAAAATCACAAATCTTGCTGGAGACAGGAGGCTACAACCTTGCCAACACAGCTCGCTGCTGGACATACTTGACTGGGGTCATCCTTGGGAGAGCACTGTCCTCTGAGATCCCTGATCATGAGGTAAAGCTTTGACAAACTCTCTCTTCTCCATGCACAAGAGCTAAGTTGTTCTCCTTAATCCAAGTGGCTTCCCTGCTGCTCGATACTGTTCTGTTGAGACACTCCTGTAACAATAATGCACTGTCCTAGCAATGTAGCAGGTGCTTGGTCCCAAACCCTGGGGCTGTCTGCACCTTTTCACAAGGAACTGCAATTGCCAGTAACTTCTAGTCTGTGGTAATTATGGAGAAGATGGAGAAAAGAAGTCACCCATGTGCTCAGAGAGCTCTTCTGGATATGCATGTGCTTTTTGTGCCAGGCTTGTATGAAGGCTTTACATTTTAGTCCTGCTTTCATAAACTTACAGGAAGTACCAGGAGTAGCTTTGGAGCTTTTCTGACCATCAGTGCTGCGGTGGGTGCTGCAGTGGGCTGTGGGGCCAGGTACTGGTCATGACTGCACATGAGCTGCTTCAGTTACTGTCTTGAGTAGGGCTGGGCAGCTGGTTGGAGAGGCACAGTCTAGACTGAATCTGGATGGAATAGCTACAGGTTCATAATAGGTCTCAAAATACAGATCAAAGTTATTGATCCTACAGAAACAAACCTGCATGTGCAAAGCAGTTCCAGCCTATAGTGACTCAGAGGAGAATTATGGGTTTGCCTTTGTCTAAAGATCTCATGGATCAGTATGTATGACGAAGTAAAGTATTTTTGTGCATTGAAACTGGAAATTTATCATTACATAAACTGGTTATTGCAGCTACAAGATGCTTTTTGAGAGGTGTGCTTAAATAACTTCATTTTCCTTGTCAGTACTGGCATGTTGAGATCTGCTTGGAGAAGCCATTGCTGCCCATGCTAATGCAGAGATGTCAGTCTTGGGTTGCCAGATCTGCCACCTCCAATCTCACCCTTAAAGAAAACCTCAGCCCTGTGCATCATTAATCACCTGGGAGGCTGTGGTTCTATGAATGTCCCTATGTGGTGCAATAGCTCAGAGTCCGAACTAGCTCTCCATGCAGTGAAGCTCCAGGGATAGCAACAGTACCTATTGCAACTTCAGCACTGAATTTTTAACCCTAGCGTGTTGTTGTCTTTGGACAGTGCTGTGTGCTTGTGAAATGAACCTGCTGACAGCAATTTGGGATTCTGCATTACCATGTAGAGTCCATGTGCTGCAGATTTTCTCATTCAGGCTCACCTGCACACTATTGGAAAGTCACATTATTAACCTTAAAGAATTGTGATTTTTCTCCTTCCAAGTGTTTGACAGTCGTGTCAGTGCAGCACTCTGAAAGCTGGGGTGGACATCTGAAAGGATATCTGATAGGCAGCACTTGAATTTTGTTCATAGAAAAAAAAAAAAACAACAAACCATGAGTAAACTGAGTGTCACCAGCTTTGGCTAATAAATCACTGGGAAAGACATCTGGCTGCACCACAGAGTTCTGCTTCCCAAGCCCTTCAATTAATAGTGGCTGCAAACTTCCAGCAGGCACAGACACTGCAGAAGCACCTCTTTGACACAGTTAAGATACATGTGCACCTCAGGTGGAGAAAATGCTCTTCTCTTTTTACAAACCGGTCCCCATGGGGAGCCCTCTCACAGCTACAGCCCACCAGAGACCTCTACACTCACTCTGCTCTCCTCTTCCTTGCAGTTCTTCACAGAATATGGTCCGGACTACGTGCTGGAGATCACACCGAGCTGCAGACCAGACCGCAATGAGCCACAGAGAATTCAAGAAATCATTAATTCAATCAAAGGTGAGTTGTCCAAGCCAACGCTCCTGCTCCAGGCTGACAGGTCATCCTAGAGAGGACTGGCAGCTCATTGAATTCCTTTTCACAGACTAGAAAGATGAACCACATTCACTTGACTGGGCACAGAGGTGAGGCTGACTTGCCAGTGTTTCCCTGTCCAGTCACTGGGGACTTCACCTGGTTGTCATGACTTTTCAAATAGGATGATGATTATATTTTTCAAGTATGGTCTCTCACCGTAACTGAGAGTGTCACCAGTTCTTCACAAACCTGACCTTACTTTTAAACAAACCCCCCTTACTAAGGTGACAGAACCCTTTGGGTGCACCAAGCTGCTGCAGAAGTGAGGGCTGGATGCTGAGTGCTTGCCTAGGGTCCCACAAAGCCCCAGTTATTCTTTATTTTTATTTCAGGCCTAATGAGAGCCCCTGGTCTGCCTTTGGCAGGAGTATGTGTAGTGTCTTTGGGGCCACCTTCTGCAGCATCCTTCCATTGGCCCTTGGGGCAGAGCCAGAGCTGCCTTGCTCTTCTCAGAACGTCCTGCTGGGCTGAGCCTTGCTTGAGGGCAAAGATGGTTCCCCACCTGATCTCCATGCATCTCCTAGCCAGACAGGAGATTGAAAGCTGTTGGGAGTTGAGGGTAGGCAGCTAGGTGAGCCCAGCAAGCTCCTGCCAGCCTTGTTCGATGCCCTTGCCCATATCTTGCCCCTGTCCCCAGGAGTAACTGGAGGTAGTGAGATAGGTCTTTGCAGCCCTTTCCACTCTCTAGATGTTGTGATGTGTTGGTGTTCGAAGCAGAGTAGGAGGTGGTTAGGAGATGCAGTGGCTGTGGATGACTTGAGTTGTCCATTTCCAAGCACAGGCCAATCCTAGGGAGGGGACATCCCCCTGACCTTTCCAGGAGAGGAGGAACAGCATTTTTTGGGAATTGGGAGAGATCTGTGCTGCACGCTTCTGGCAGTGCATCCAGCACAGAGGAAGGACAAGGCAGCCTGGAGTGAATGTGTGCCCCTCCAGTGCTGGCCCATGAATCCAACCAGGCCAGTTGCAGGTTGTAGTGGGCAGTGGTGGCAGCATCTCCCTTTGGTAATTGCCCGAGTCTGACTGGGGGGAGGGCAGCAGCCTCTGCAAAGTGAGAGGGATCAGCAGGGAGCAGGGGCTGTGCTGAAGCTGTCTAGACTACCAGGCATAGAGGTGGCACCACTGTTCCTGGCAGGCTGAACCGTCAGTGGAAATCCCATTTTCTGCCTCATTTTATTTGCAGGGAATCTGAAGCATGTTGTTTAGGAGAAAAGGAAGGTTCAGGTTTCTGCAAGAGCATTTCCTGTGGGGAATATGGTGTGTTTATGTGAGCAGCTGGTGAAATTCGTGGCTGTCGGGGAAATCTGGAAGAAATCACTGGTGGCTGGTGGTGTTTTTCTCTTCAAAGAAGAAAAGCTGCTGTGCACCATGGGCACTGTGGCTCTTCCCAGGCAGGAGCCTGGGCCCTGGAGCCACAGGCTTCCAGTGTCTGCAGAGCCTCCCTTGGTCCTTCCTTTTTCCTTCTTCAACACCACAGAGTTTATTCTCACGACTAGTTTTAAATGTTTTTCAAGAGAGCTGTGACTCAGGCCAGTACCGCGTTGCCCTGGGGGCAGGAGCACGGCCTCTACACAGCCCTGCTGGAGACAGGTCCAGGTCCAGCTAGGGTGTGGGGCACAGCCTGTGCCTCTGCCCAGGGAGGGGCCCAGCCAGGATGTTTTTAACTGGGACTTTTTTTTTTTTTTTTAAATAAAGTATTTGAAATAGTCCTCAGCCCTTCCCTTCTGTTTCCTCCTGTGCCGCACTGCCCTCCTAGTGCTCTTTTTCCACAGCACTTCATGCGTTCGTTGCTTAAGGCAGCACAGACACCCCAGCCCTGGGCCATGGTCTTTTACAGGGATGCTCTCCAGAGCATCAAGGGAGATGCAGGGCAGTGTGGTGGCTCTTGTCCTGGGAGATCTTGCATGAACGCCCCAGCGCCCCAGGAGAGCTGCTGCTCGCATCTCAGCAAAGGGACAGGGATGCACACGTATGGGGCCTTGGGCTGTGAAACGTGCCTCTGCTGCCGCTGTCCCCTCCTTCACTGGGCCTGCAGAGCATTTTATCTGTGGTGTTTCTTGTTAAAGATGTCTGGTCACTGTGGGAAAGCAAATTTCCCGTGGCTTTAACTAGAATATGCTGGTTTTGTTTTGATCTCTTGTTTTACATCCAAACACCACACTTGGGTTAAGGACAGCCCCTAACTCTGTAAGGTGGTGGTGGGGGAATCCACAGAATTACTGGGGAAAAGAAATGCTGTTTGGGATTTTTGTGGTGGTGCTGCTGTTCTGTATCCAAAACTGTACTGCAGATAGTGGTGGTGATGGTGATGCCATTCAGTTGTGATCCATCGCATATGACACCCTAACACTTAACACAAGACCTTTGGAATCTGATCCTGGCCTTTGGTATTTCGACCCTTACCTTATCCTTTCCTTACCTTACCTTACCTCGACCCTTTCGACCCCTGACATATATCCCCCAACCTCTGAAGTGTACCCCTAGCTATTATATATAGAGGGTTGGAACTAGATAACCTTACAGTGACCCTAACTATTCTATGAGTCTATGAAACTGCATAAAACTCCACCCAAATTGCTGTAAAATAGCTCAAATGACCCCCAAAGTGGCTTTAACTGTCCTAAACCAGCCCCCAAATAGCCCCAAACTCCCCCAAATGCCCCACGAGTCCCCAAAGCAGCTAAAAATTCATGCAGAATGCCCCCAAACAGCTGGAATTACCCCAAGTTAGTCACAAACAGCCCAAATTGCCCCCCACCCCAGCTCAAAACCTTCCAGAAATGCCCCAAACCCACCTTCAAATGTTGCAAATTACACTCAAACCACCAGATCCCAAAGTGCAAACATCCAGCCCTGCTCCTAAGCCTAAGGTTGCCAGCAGGACAGAAAGCCGAGGCTGGGTATCACCTATACACGGTGTCCTCGGGAACAGCGCTACCAGTGTGGCAATCCACCCTTGCTTACCCATGTGAAAGTCCATCTGAGCAGCACGCTCAGGCAATCCAGAAACCCGCTCCCCAAGTACAAACGTCCAGCCCCTGCTGCTAAGCCTAAGGTGCCAGGACAGAAAGCTGGTGCTTGGCAGTGATTCGGCAGAGGAGCAGGTGAGTAGAGGATGGGGGCGTCCTCTGAAGAAAGAGGTGTAACAGCTTGATTTGAGGCTGGTGCCCCCAAAAAGACGTTTCCGTGGTGGGCTGTGCTTGTGGAGCCGGAGCCGCTGTGGTGGCCCCAAAATACTCCAAACCCCCTGCTTCTGGGTCTGCAAGGGTTGGGGCAGGGGGGGATGGTCATCCCCCAAAACTCGGTGCGGCAGGTGGTGGGGGCGGCGCCGGGGGCAGCTCGCTGCTGCCATCTGTGTGCAGAGTTCGGCACTGCAGTCCGGGCTCCGCGCATGAGCCGTGGCGCTCCCTTTGTCCCAGCTGCTGTCCCCGGATATGGCCGGTGTCACGTGGTGGCTGCTGGCTCCCGGTGAGCAGTGGCTGCTGCCGCTCCACGTTCGGGTGTGCGGGGTGCTCGTGGCACATCGGTTCCGGTCCCTCCGGAGTGCCGTTTTGGTGTGCGCATGCGCAGCTCCAGGGAGCAGCATGGCCTCGGGAAGGGTCCGGGTTTCAGCAGTGGCGGCAGCAGGTGAGATTCGAGCCCACCGGAGGTCCGGGGTTATTGGCGAGGCGATCGAGTCCGTCCGCCCGTCCTTTAGGCGGGCGTAGAGGGGAGTCTTTCGCCCGCTGGTCGCCCTGCGCGGGAAGCTTCACAGCGCCCGGTGCGGCAGTGGTGCGGTCTGCCGGAGGCGACCAGGGTCAGGAGTCCACAGTGCGCTTGATTCTGCCTTAATCTCCCTTGATGAATCTCAGGCGCCTCGGAGTCTCTTGTCCAGGTATCCTGCGCCTTGCCACTATGCTTGTCTCTCCCTTTGCCCTTGTTTCAGCTGTAGCAGTGTTAATTCTCTGTCTGGGATCTGGTGCAGCACTGAGTTTCGCCTTTGCTCTGAGAATAACGCTGGTAATGCACCGATGCTTCAATTGTTGCTTGATTTGGCTTCTGCTGCCACAGTGGGACTCCACAGTGCCTGCTTCCTCCTGTATCCCTCCCAGTCCTTCTTCACACTGCAAAAATCCCTTTCAACATTGGAGATTTTCCTTAGGAAGATCACTCCCAAGTGTTAGGTCACTTGCTGTTTGCTGTGTCTTTGGAGAGAATGAAGTAGAATGTGATGCAAGTCAGCAACACTGCAGTTCTTTTAGTTGTTCTCATTGCTGGGACTGAGGACAAACCCCAGAATTACTGTTTACTATCTGAAATGCTACAATAAATGACACTGCCATTTCCTGGAGTTTTCAGATATGGACCTGGCCCAGCGTGCTGCAAGCAGGGGGAAAATGAGTATTTTTTCAAGCGTAGAGAAGATCCCTAGATTCATTGGAGATGCCCTTTAAGAGAACCTATTCATTGGTGCACTGAATTGACTGGAGTATTCCTAACAAAGTTCCTGTGACTAAAATAGAGCAGACTTTTGGTTGAGGAAATAGAGATCGG
>JAVHNF010069303.1:31093-42512 GCA_034783455.1 Micropsitta finschii | reverse complement strand
CACGGGAAGTCGTGAGGAAGCAGAGACAGGACTCCTGGCCCAAACTAACCCAAGAGGTACTCCATACCACAGCACATCATTCCCAGGGATGTAACTGGGAGTTACCCAGAAGGGCATTCTCTGCTCAGTCGGGCTCATTTCGGTGGGTGGTATTGTATTCTCTTGCCTTGTTATTTCTCTTCTCGTTACTATTATTGGTGGTAGCAGTAGTAATTTGTATTATACCTCAGCTGCTGAACTGTTCTTATCTCAACCCGTGGGAGTTACATTCTTTCGATTCTCCTCCCCATCCCTCTGGGAGAGAGGGCTGGGGGGAGTAGAAACTGCATGGCTAACTTGCTGACAGGGCTTTAACCATGACACCCTGTTACGAGGAAACCTTCACAGCTACAATTATCATTATTATGCTATTGGTCTTGCCAGGCA
Organism: Micropsitta finschii; assembly: GCA_034783455.1. NCBI lineage: Eukaryota > Metazoa > Chordata > Aves > Psittaciformes > Psittacidae > Micropsitta > Micropsitta finschii. The sequence goes on along the minus strand of JAVHNF010069303.1, from coordinate 42,086 downwards.
GACCACATACACACATATATATAGCTTGGCTGCATATTATAGAGGGCAAACAAAGAAATATGCTAGAGCCTTTTCCAAGAAACAGGAACATACCTGTGGTTCACTCACTGGAGTTTTGTCCTGTCTCCAGATGAGGGTTGCAAGAAACTTTTCCACAGATCATTCCAAAGCAGTTTTTCTGTGACATAGAATCCTTTCTTTCCCCTGTCAAAACTGATCCTAAACTTTTTCAATGACAATGCACTTCCAGGCTTTCAGCTTCACTAATAGAGCTGAATTCACAGTAGGTTAGCAACATCTTTTTTAGCTTCTGCTGCTCCATTTGAGAACAAGATTCTGTATAAAGCCTGCAGCTTGGCTTATGTCTGGATTGTGAAGATTTTGCTCATTTCAGTACTGCTACATTGTTATTCACAGTATTTATACCACCTAATTTCAGACCTCTGTAATAAGTGCTTTAATAGGCAATGGGAGAGAAATGGTCACTTGTTATAATCTTCTCAGTGCAAGATGGATGTCTAAAATAACATAAGTTTAAGTCCTCTGCATACTTCTAAGTGTCTTTTAGGTACCTATTTTGATCTATTGACTGTAAGCAGATACATATTTCATTTGAATTTCTTGACTTGCCTGGCAATGCCACTGCCTTTCAACATTTTTCAGAGGAAAGACAGAAGAAGTAGGACTAGCTAACCACTTTAACCACAAGTTAAAGATTAATTTGACAGTAAGTCAAGTCATGAACCACAAAATCATCAATGAGTTGCAATCACTCCTATTTCTATTCAAGTTCTCTGTGCTCACTATTATCATACTTTGCCTCGTTCCAGACTAGTGCATTAGAGGCACTATAAACATTAAATCAGAGGACTAAATTCACAGAGCACTCAAGGAACTCCCTCACCATTTGAGAGAGCACCAAATGCAGAGGACAAGTCAGGAATATAAAGTTCCAACTGTGGAAAGCAGGACAGGTAACAGTCTGGGAAAAGCCTACCATGCCAATCTACAACTGGAGAAATGTTCTACACTTTATCAGCAGGGCTCTTTCTGTCATGGGATTTCTTTGAGTATCATACTTCCCAGCTGTGACCCTGAACAATATCAGTTAAAACTGGTTAGTGCATCCCAGATCAAGCCAGAAAAATGTGTAAGGCCTTCGTAGTTACAGATAGGTCAGATAGAAGCTAGCCAGGAAGCAGAAGACAGCTGGGAGATTCTCTTTGCCAGTGCATGCATGTGGAAAGCATGAATGTGCAGGCTGTTGAACATCTGCCTATCTTTTGAGGTCACACAGGCCTAAGTAGATCCACTACAGTTAAGTACATGGATGGTATGAAGACCTACATATCAAAACATCCCATGTTAAAATTGCAGTCCAGGTTTTTTCAGGTAATCACGACATTTAGCATGATCTAGGCAGTACAACAGAGCCAGATCTTTGAGGTAGGATTTGTCTCATAAAATGTAGATTACTACAGTGCAAATATTTATAACAGATGGTCACACTTACTCCCATATATATGTCCATAGAGAAAAAAAGGTATCATGTAATCTTAACTGAATTATATCTTAAGTCTATTTATCAGATATTCAAAGCTACAAATGACCAAGCTGACTTGCTCATTTGTGGTGTAGATGAATTTCCAGGTTTCAACATTTAATTAGATTAATTCCATACTAAGTGTGCTTCAACCAGGAAACTGCCATTAAGTATCTGAGTAACTCCTGTGCCATTCTTTCCTAACACCAGGGCTGGGAACATGTTAGCAGAGTCTAGAAGAAAATAAAAATTAAAAAGAATGCATATGGATCAGCAGCGAGCTTTATCAATTCTTATCTGGCAGAACACCCCTTGAGGACTGCTGACAGCTAGAAGAGGGTTCAGCAGGAACTGGGGCAGCTCTACACTACAACAGGGACAAAAACTCAGAAAAGGGAGATTGTAAACACTGATGTAGCCTGCCTACACTGCCTGGAGACGTTAAATACAATGTGATCATTCCTTTCTTTTCTGCCTTTTACTTTCATTATTTCCCCTTATCACTTTAATTCCCACTCCAGAGCGAAGGAGTCAGATTCTGGTTCCTGCTGATATTTCTTTTTTTTCAGATTCTCTTTTTCATTCAGGCTGTAAGTGATGGTCAAATGCAGATGGAGACATAGGGTCAGCACACACCCCTTATTTCTTTTCATATAAAGGCTCATGAAGAATTTAAAACATTTAAGAAGAAGAAGCCATAATAAAACTCTTGGAGAAAATCAAACAGAAAATCTCAAGGCAACCATTGTCTCTGAAGTATTATAGGCATTACGCAGAAGCAGGAGGAGAGAAAACAGAGCTGTGAAAAATAAAACAGTAATGAGCATAACATCTGGGTATGAGAGGTAGAGGAGGAGGGAAAGAGGAAAACATCAGAGCCCTGGCAAATCAGGGCTGTATGCTTTCCGTAATACAGTGCCAGCCTTGTTCTTCAAGACCTGTGGTTGCAGTTGCAGAATCAACATTGTGCTTGTGTTGGATCTTACCCAGAGAGGCTCTGGGGAACCATTTAGTTTATGTCTGTGTATACAGATGCTGAACACAACAAGGGGGCAAATCTAATGCAGGAGAATTGAATTATTGCAAAATGGAGGAACTCATAAGATGTTCTTCTTTTGACATCAAAGTACATTTCTCTCCATGCAGTACTTATAGAAAGGAGAAATATCAGTGCAAAAGACAAGCTCTAAACAGGAGCAGAGATCCTACTATTACCATTATGTTTTTTTTGCATCATGTGGGCACCCTGGAGTAGGATACATGATCTATGGAACTCATTGCACCAGGATGCAAAAAACTAAAGGATGCATAGTGATCCTGGGACAGCAGAATGAAGAGCAGCTGAGTTCTGCTGCTGAGTTAGTGCTTGAAAAGATTCACTCCCTGCCTGCCTGCATGCCTGATACATTTTAAACACATTGAGATGCAAAAGCCTTTCCAGTAGCTCTGGACCTCCTTTATCTCCGAGCTGTGCTTTTTGAATGTGGAACAGGTAGAGAGGAGGAGTTTGATATGAATAGTCCCTCAGCTACAAGGATTATTCTGGATTTGAGTGAATAACTAGCTTGTGAAATGGTCTCTTTTGACCTGGGAAAATCTGTGAATTCTTGAATAAAAATAATAGTCATTGCATAATCATAAAAAGTAGGGCTCACGATCAGCTTCTGACATCATTCTGGGTGTAGGGGAGGAGAAACAATTTTTTCCCCCTTTTTCCCTTTCTTATGCCACTTCTGAACCAGGGAAGAATTAGGAAGTTCTTCCGTATTGTGTAGAGAGGATCTCAAAAACACATCCTTGGAGCTGAAATGAACTGCCTCAAGTATATGATTTCTTCAGTTCCACCAAACCACACAGTTCATTTGCCCAAAGCGGAGAAGCAGAAGAAAAATGACCTTACATGTGAGATGAAGAGAAGGATGGATATGAGATAAACATTCTCTGATGGAAATACTCCTAGAAGCTAAAATGCAGGAATGGCTTGCTTCAGAGGATACTCTGGTAATACAGATATCTGCATTCTGCTCCTCCTTGCTTCTGGGGTAAAATATGTGGTGAAGAAAAGGGGAGAGCACGCTCTCCTTTTTTATCATACACACAATGCATTTTATCTGCTTTTCTCTGCAGTTTTACTAATTCTACTCACAATAGAAGCAGCTTGGACAGGACTCAGAAAGCAGAACCTGATTTCCAATTAGTTTCTTTGTAATTCTTTGCTCTTTTCTCACTGGTGCTGGCCACAGCCAGCTCCTGCTGCAGTCAGTGAGAAATGAGGCAGGATATTAAACTATTAACTTCTTTGCTTGCTGCCTCAGTTCCTTATCTTAGCAATAGCTCTAGTGTTCTTCGTCAGGATTATGGTCATCACAATGTTAATCCCTGTAAACGTCTTCAGATCATGTAAGAGAGGCATGAATTATTACTGAGCTGAAGAGGGAATAAGCTGCTACAGAACAGACCAATGATGCACTTAGTCTTATGTTCAGTTTCCAAAAGCTGATACCACCTGCTCCAGCAGAAGACACAAGCACTATGAAGGCCTATCCAGATATATCGTTTCTTTTTTCTTTTTTCCTTTTTAGGTTAATTTTGTAGACATATACCACTGCATCACCTAAAGCACAGAAGCAAATTCCTGACCTCTGATAATAACCAGCAATTGTTCTGGTACATCCCCTTTGATCGATATTTTGTCCTTATAATGCTTCTCTAAGCTCATTCAGCTGCAGTGATTGCACCTCTTACGGTAAGATGTTTGCATTGACATTGCCAAAAACCCCTGCAGACGTGACAGAAAATGCTTAGAAACCATCAGTTCAATGTACTGTCTATTGCAAGCTGAAAATCACCTGGAGAAGAGTCATTGAGAGGGTTCAGGGCAGCTGCCCTCCGTATCTTCTCCAGACAAGTCTCCTGCTCCTTTTTAATGATGCAGTTGGAATGGGTTGCTGTAACCTGAAATGTGGGGAAAAATGTGGAAAAAGAAGAATTACAAACTTCAAACTGTTAGTGAGCTTATCAGGCAACAACAGTAAGTTTTGAGGTCTCATTTCAAAAAGAAAAAAAAACATCCTTAGAAGATGAGAAAAAATGCAACAATTATTTATTTACCTGCCACCCCCAGCAGTCTTATGGCCAAACCATGGAATTATAATTCTTATAAATTGTTTGGGCTTTTTATGTTGTTCTCCCTGTCAAGGAATTTCTAATGTGTTTGCTTTATTTTATTGCATTTCTTCTTCATATAAAGCTGAAGGAAATGTACCTCTAAATAGAGAAATAACTAAAAGAGGAATCAGAAATCGACTGAGGCTCAGTTTGACCTTGCACCAGTTTCTCATGAACCTTGCACAATCGATTAACCTCACCCAGGGTTCAAAACTACATCAAAAGCTCTTTCTCCCAGTCTTTTACCCTGTCCATTCCTTAATGTCTCCTTCTTCCTTTATTCCCAGTGAATACAAGGCAACTTTCTTGCCAAAAGAGAATGTAATGCCAATTGAACAGAAATGGCTTGATCCAAACATCTTGATTTTTTTTTTTTCTAAAGCAACCCACCATAAGAAGGAAAAAAAAAAAAAAAACAAAAAAAAAAAACCAAACAAAAAACCAAACCAACAAACGGTGGGGAAGAAAAATAAAAGATAAGTCATAAGAGGAACATTGCAACCAACGGAATGCAGACAATCCCAAAGAGGCAATAAAAAAAGAATGTGATCCATTCCCAGAAATCAATACAAGATTTCATTCCTATTGCAGACAGTGGCCAGGGAATATCAGTTTAAAGGAATATCAATTCAAGGGCAAGACTACCTCAGGTTTCATCAGATCATTTTATAGGGGCACTACTAAGGTTCAAATTACACTCTCTGAAAAGCACCGTGAAAATCAGTGGATGGGTTGAAGATGGAATAGGTCATCCTGGTGTACTGAAGCAATTTTTGTGCTTCATATTTCATATTCCCCATTCCATATTTCCCATCCCATTTCCTTTGCTCTTGACAATGGAGAACTACAGAGGAATCAGAGTATATCTGTCAAGTGGTCTGTCTTCCCTTATGTGCTAAGTAGGAACAAGAAAACAGGTAAAGCAATATTTGAATTCAATCTTCCTCAGTTAATTTTCAAGCCCCAGCTGCACTGTTCAGCTTTACTTCCCTCACACCCCAATAAAGGGAATGGAGTGAACAGTTTGGGTCATTAATGCATTGAACTGCCACCACACACCCAATACGCACTTAAAGTAAATCTTAAGGCATGTGTAATCAGTTTGGTGGAGCTTGTGTTGCACTTTTTTGTGTGATAAGAGATAATGAGCCGTTGTACACTTTTGACCTTGTAATACTACAAGCCACTAACCCTATATCAAAGATTGAAAGGGTTTCCTAACGAACCTCTACTGGAAAGCTCTACTCACCATCTGTAGGAACTGATAATGCTATGCACTTTCATCTCAAAGATCCCAGTGATGAATTTCAGCTATTTTCCCCATGGGATACACCAGGCATAGCCATATTCGATTTGTTTACCTTCAAAACAAACTTTGTTCTGCTCTAAGGGCTCCCAAGAGCCTGGAAAATATATATTGTCACAGATCTCTAGGATCTCCCAAGAACATAAGGGCTTTTGCTACATCATCCCCTAAACCCTGATGAAAATTGAGAAAATTGCATTGGCTGACATTCAAGTTCTTAGAATACCTTTTAGAAAGATAAAAGAGAAATAACAAGTAAATAAGGGTTCTGCTGCTGGCACTGGTTCACTCTCCACAGTTGGTCATATCTGAAAGGATTGTCCAGGGATTGTCTCAGCACATGAATGTGACAGTTTCTATACAGTTCAACATATGCAGATTAGAAAAGCTGTCATTTAGTAGTAGTAATAGTAACAATAATTAAAAAAAAAAACCCAAATATTTTCTATGTAAGTAGGATAGGAATAAAAAAAGTTAGTTTCTTCTCCCACTTGTTGTTTACTTGAACTCTTTTCAGTTTGATATTGTGTATGTTAAATGTTATATGATTTCAAAACATATATATATTTATACATATGCATTTATGCAAAATCTATCAAAGGATACTAATTATAAGCTCAGCATGCCCAGATTTTTCTATGGGGTAATCATACACCTTTGAGAGGAAGGTTTAGATTTGGTCTATAGTGAAAAGACAAAAGAGTGTGATTTATCCTTCTTATTTTTGATGTCTTCTTTAGTAGATGCAGAGCAAAACCAGGACCTGATTCATTATAAGGAAAGCCTAAGGTTAAAGCTGATTTTATTGTTTTTCCTTGTAGGCAGTCAGATTTCTCTGACTAAACTGACTAAATTTAGTCAATTATATCTGAGCAGTCCTGGGTTAGGATGTATTTGAAATGCAGACTGCTGGGCAAAGAGAACAGTACAGCAATGCACTTCACCTGTCCCTGTAGCCTTACTTAAGCTTTCACTATTGCAGAATATTTTGATGTGATTTTCCATAACCATTTTTATGCCATTTAGTAGAAGTCTTTACCAACAGATTAAAAAAAACCCAAACAAACCACATATATATATATATATATATATAAATATTGGGGAATACAGAAACTGAGAAAGCAAAGAAAGAGAAGAAACATTAACCTTAGAGCTAGAGGAGAAAGTAGAAGCTGCCTGTCATCTCCACTAATAAGAAGCTGCATCTGAGAAAATAAAACCAGGTTTGGCTTGTTAATAACAAAAAGTTTCTCTGTTGAATGCAGAGACACTTTAATGTTATCATGTTTTCCCGAAAGGATCCACGTTTCATGTTTCTCCATCAACTATGCACTGGTAGAGCCTTTAATTTGTTGAGTCAGTCTTCAACAATTGAACAGCAGAGAAAAAATCAAATGGAAGTGCAAGCTTGAACTTCATGGCCTCCTGATTTAATTTCTTTTGCCTCAAGGACATTTGCAATTTCCTGAGTTCAGTAGACAGTCTAGTTTCAGTTTCCCAGAAGATATCAGTGATATGTGCAGTTAAAGAATATTTAGAAAAATCAAGAAACCAAGTGAATAGTGAATGAAATTCAATCTTTTAAAAAAATTATTACTCTCTATGCAGTGAAGGAGTTTGACTCACACCAGGCATATATTTGTATAGGTACAAATACAGTAAATACAATCAATGTCTGTTTAGTTCCGAGGGAACACAGACAAAAGTAGGCAGCTACCACACTACAGATGTACGACAAATTAAGAGGGTTTGGTTTTCTTTCTTTATTTTTATTAAGGTGGCCACCACTAAAATAAACTGGCATCTGCAGTGTGTAACTTGTACCATTTAACTCTCCATTGTTCCCTTGACATTTTGGTAATATTAAGACTAATCATGCCATTATATTACAGCCTATATACAGTCTCTCACACATTCTCTCAAGGTGTTGCTTTAGTGTGATCTGTTCCATTAAGAAAGCCATAGTTAGTACGCAAAACTGAGCAGAGAACCAGATGAATGCACCTGTGTTGCTTTCAGACCTGCTCTAGCTATATGTGAAATCAGATTAGCAAATTCTAGTCATGTCTTTAAACAAGGCATTGCTTAAATATATGGATGCTCCAGGGAAGGAAACACGTAGGAGGAACTGTGCAGATCAGAAAAGTTCCACACGCTTCCCTGGTCACGGAAATAAAGACATGTTGCCAGCTTATTTCAGCAGAAAATTTAAATAAACTTGCTTTCTTCTTGTTTTGGTTCAAGTATATCAAACACTGGGAACAAAGTAACTTTGAGGACAACTCTTTCTTTCCTCAAGATTTCTATACTGGAAAGATGACACAAGCTGACTGATTTGGTGCATAAAGATCTACAGAGCACAGAAACAGCTCTGCACCTTTTCCCAAGATGTAGCACAAACTGTACTTCACATTAAGTATGGTGTGGTACAAGCCAGTGACATTGTGCCTTGGACCCTCATGTCCAGGAAACTTGCAAATAGGGAGAGAATAGCCTTAATAATACATCCAAGAAGCACAAAGCAAGGCTGTGAGTAGACACCAGAGAGAGCAGGACTGGGCCACATTAGGAAAGTGCTTCCTAACCACCTGCACTAAGGAACAAAGGATACAAATTTAAACGTAACATTCTGCTTATGTAGCTGCCCTGAGTTATGCACTGTGTCTATAACAGTAATATACAGCTGTGCCCAAAGTGAGCAGGTCAGAAGACTAAGCACAAAAGTCTAGACCATGTGTCTAGATGTGCCTAAGTGTATCTTACTTGACCTCCAGTTGCAGCTGTTTGCATGGGCCTTTATGTTTGCCCTTTGTCAGAATATTTTGGATACTGTAGGGTATCTCTAATAGCAAAAGACATCTATGGTTTGCCACTTAAATCATTTCCTCAGTTATAGCAAGTAGATAAAGGTCTTCTCAGAGGAAAACCAAGACATTTTCTATGAATTGGACATTATCCCTGTTCCATGTTCATAGTCACTGATAAAGACTTGTGCATACGAAAGGTGGTTGAGTGGAAGGATTTGGAAATTTTTTAACACATCAAAGCTGGGTACTGAAAAAGGTCTTAGTGTTATTCAACCTAATCATCTTGTGGGCCAACAGTGCAGAGAAGTCTAGTCAAGAAACCTGAACTGTCTTTGACTACAATCAGTTATTAAAAAAATACTGTTCTTCTCATTTTATTCTCTGTAAGAATATTCACAACAGCTTTAAAATGTGAGTTCACTGTGCAACTTAGTAAGAAAAGCCACCAGTATTCTTGAGAAACTCCAGGACCGATATGTTTTGAAGAGATAGTAAAGATGTGATAGTGAACTCTGAAATTCACTTGGCATTTTCATTTCCACAAAGACCTTATCAAATATGGCAATTCAGTACCATTAGCTGTTCTTTACTTTTCTGTATTTATACGTTATGCCTATTAAGTCCTGATTTTTTTTTTTTTTCGAAATTAATATTTCCACTCCATTCAGAATATGTCATATCAGGCACCATGACAATGAGGAAAGAGGTAAAGAAATACAGATAAGAAAAAGCAAAGAAACTACGACAAAACCCTTCAATAAATCCCTCATGGACAATATTTTACATCAACATAGAGAACAAATACAGTCTGATTCCCCTTTTTGTATAATTCTTGTCTCTAAAGCAACACAAGACAGGAGTTTAATCTGCTAGATATATTAGATCACTCACTTTATACTGAATTACACTTTTCATTGATTCTATTATGACTTTCAGTTTTAAAAAGTTAGCTCAAAACATGACACATTATTATGTGAGCATTGCCAAAAAAAAGCTTACTTTGTCATGGAAACCACACTACTAGAGATAATCCCTCTCCTTATCAAGCAGTGATTCAACTGGTCAAACCAGGGCCAAGACTTGGAAAATGTGTTAAATATAGAGGTGTTTGGGAAGGAGCTCCAATTATCTGGATTTTTCAGAACTGATTTACATCACTACTGGTACCCACAACACTGCCTTGGCAGTCGAACAAATTGTTGTCTCCAACAAGGAAGGTCTTATGTTGCCCCTTGATTGCATTTTTGTCTGCCTGTGTAAATGGCACTCAAACTAGTGATATTTCAAAACACTTCAGACTAAATGAAAGGGTAAAGCGATTAGAAACTTATTCAAATCATGGCACAACTGTACAATCTGTAGTATAGTCTTGATATCATGTTTTAAGCAAATTGTGCAGACAAACCCCTGACAAACAGAGCACACTACCAAAAACTGCACTGATCCCTTTCAAACTGGCTTATATGAATTTAAGATATGGCTGCTTTCTAACATTGATGGCTCCTGGAGAGATGCATGGCTCACTGCAGATTAGAAAATAGCAGCAGCATAATCAACAGTTCACTCAGTGAATATCTTCTGAAGTGGTAACTCTGGACAAAAGATATATTATGCAACATGGGATAAACCTATTTTGAGTTTGCCTTAACTGGATTTTTATCTTGAAAATCAGTTGAAAAACATCTTTTTGAGCATGGTAAGGCATGCTCAGTATAGTTGATGACTTCCACAGAAACTAATATCTTGAGTTTAACCAACATATACCTTTATTCTATCTCCAATAGAGGGCAATACCAAGCAATGTTTCTCAAAACTTTGTACTGGCAGTATGAAACCACTCATTGGAAAAGTGTTTAAAAATTTTTTTAGACATACTGTGCTTGAGGTGAAACTAATTCTGATTGTTGATTGTATTACATAAAATGCTTTCTCCCACTGTTCCTAAGAATTTCTCCTCCAATGATAAAAAATAGTATGGCTCAAAGTAACACACAGAAACCTAGAATAACAGAATGGTTTTGTTTGGAAAGGACCTTAATGCTCATCCAGTTCCAATTCCCTCTGCCATGGGCAGGGACACCTCAGATTTAACCATTCTACCCAAAGCCTCATCCAGCCTGGCCTTGAACACTGCCAGGGATGGAGCACTCACAGCTTCCCTCCCAACCC
>JAVHNF010069302.1:17075-28563 GCA_034783455.1 Micropsitta finschii | reverse complement strand
GCTCTTGCAGGGGGGTTGGACTAGATGATCTTTTGAGGTCCCTTCCAACCCTTGGGATTCTGTGATTCTGTGATAAAACTTTGAAAATGGTTTAAGGAGCCCTTGTATTACTTTCTTTTCACAACTCCCTCATTTTGCCTGGCAAAAGAATTTTCTAATGAGGTACCTTACAGGTTTTCCTTGAGTTTACATTTTTATTAAGTAGGGGTTGCTTCCCACCTCCTCTCCACAGATTTTACCAAAAGTGCTTTTTCTTCTTACATGTTACAGTGTAATTGTAAGCTCACTGACAGCTGATGAATGTAGATGGGCTCTAGCATCTACATTTTTTGCTTATTTCAAATTTACAACCTTGCTCTGTTTGCCCAAATCTACTCGGGCTGCAGACGAAACTGACATTAAACAGAAACCTAACAACAGAACTTGGTTGTCTTGATTTGAAAAAGCAACATAATCCAGCCACACAATTCAGTCAAATACCTTGTACAAGGAAACTGAATGGAGACAAAGTCTAGAGTCATGAAAGAAAATTTCACCATACCAAAGAAACCAAGCCATTTGACCAGACTGAAGCCTGGGATACCCCTATTACACACAGGCAGTAAGAGCCACTGCCTAACAAAGTAACCCAACTGATTTTTCAGGTATTCCCCCTTCAGTGTCTCAGCGCTGTACACATTTTGATGTGTATTGGATACCTGTTCTTATTAGCATGATTAGATAAATAGATGAATATAACTTGTCCCAGTCTATACAGAAGATTTGCAAAAGAACTAAGACAGAAGCCCTAACTTTGTGGTTCTATAGGACTATAGGCAGAGAATCTAGACCAGAGAGGCACAAAGGCACACTGGCTTTCAACAGCACTAGTTAATATTATTTTCTAGAAACAAATCTTTCAGGTTTATTTCATGCATAGCACTGCAAAGAGGTAAGCAAAACCATTTCCTCTTTTACTTACAATGCTTACAAAGAATGCACAGTACTACCGATTTCTGTGCATTTGTGCCCAGTGGATGCTATTTGTGCTGTATCACACTGATTCACGCAAGTGAACAAGGGACCTATTGGTGTGCTGCTCCAGCTGGGACCCAACACACAACTGCATACAAACATTTGAGCTAGCTTCCACATGCTTTTTAGAGGTGAAATCAACACAAGGTTTAAAAAGCAAAACCACAGGGAGGCTTAGAAGGAAAACAAGCCAGGCAAAAAAAAATACTAACAATTGTATGACTTTTGTTTCCTTGACTGTCGATGTCAAAGATGCTCATAGCTCCATCTACAATATTTTAGTCACAACATGGCATTACCATGACAAGGACAGTTAACAAATCCACATTATTCTTGTTTTGTAGATGTATACGAGATACACCACATGCACCTACAGAACCTTGAGACTCAAGCAGTTTATAAGAAAAATTTGGTCTCCCTTTAATTATGAGGGAAACAGCAATTTAGGTTCAGCCTAGCTTGTAAGGAGCTGCAAGCTGCAAATCTCAATGAAGATTTATTAGGTACATGATTTTTGCTGTAACTGAAGGTTTCAGACAACACCAGGAAATGAGATTCAGAAAATAAGCGCAGCCCATAAATAGGAGTCAAAGCAGTGTGATTTCACAACCCTCCCATGTGCAGACCCCAGTACATGCACACTGTCCACTACAGCTGATTACAGAGTACTCTGTAAGCACCATGTGATCTTTGAGGTTTTAAAAACATGGACGTTTTTGAGAGGATGACACAGGTGAACGGCCAATGCTACTGAACTTCTCAGGTGTTCTGCTGCACGATGACATCAACACTGCATCACTACCTTTGCTCAGGTAGCAATGCTAGGCTGCAGTAGGCAGAAAGCAGTATCTAATCTGGGAAGTCTAAAAAGAGTGTTTTCTATCTGCTTACAAAGCCAAGAGGTTTGAACTAAGACTGTATTTTACAATGGCTGCACAGCTTAAAGTAAAGCTCTATTACTCTCTACTTTTATTCTGCAACATGAGAATAAATAAAATTTTTATTCTCACAATTGAACTCCTTTGCTTGGAATCAAAGGAATCAACACTTGGTGACATTCTTTTCCCATTCATGACTCAAGAGGCAGATTTTGATTTATACTTTAATGATTTCAATTTAATTATTTTGATAAGCAGATCTGATTTTCTTTGAAATATCAGTGACAGTTTGAGGTCTCCCAGGGTTCCTGGGCATAAATATTTCATGTGACAGCACTAGGGCTCGTAACACACTTCTTTTAGGGCTCCTTCTTCACAGTGTCTTAAAAGATGTAGATGACTAAATGTGTAAGCAAATGATCATATTCCCATTTCCACACTGCAAGTAGGTGTGGAAATGTAAGTAAGGGATTTCTCCTGGCCAATACAAATGAGAGAGACAAAAACTGCAAAAGCAACTCCAAACACTGAACCTCCCTTAACAGAGGTTTGAAAAACTCAACTTCTCAGAGGTGTCCCTGGCTTCCTTACTTATGAGCCAGAACTTGTATCTTAGAGCTACCAGTACACTGGTTGGTAGAGAGCCTCTTCATCTATTTGGTGAATAGACTCAGGAGTCCTGCTTCTTGGAGATGTGACTATGTCCAGTGTGATCAAACCTGGTTTGCCTGGTAAGCAAAAGAGGTCAGTCTTCTCAGCCTTTGGGTTATGACTACGTTTAATGTCATCACCCTCCAAGATCTTCAGACAAAACAGTACTAAGTATACCTGATAGCTATCTGCCTTTGCCTGGCTAAGTTCCAACTAAGTCACAGACTGTAAAACAGATGGTAAGATTGAGCTGAGAAGCTCTCAGCTGGCTAAATCTTGGGAACTGGTGTTAGCTAAGTACTCTTGGACGGCACCCATAAACTCATAAAAAAAAAAAATCACTCCTGCATCAGGCATAGAAAAATACTTTCTGTAGTATGAAAATTGATGTCCTCATGGATGCATTCTGTATGGACTTGTGACAGCATCTGTGAACAAGCTACCTGCGTGATCTCACGTAGGTGAAAACATCTGGAGATGACATTATGCCATGAGTTGACAGAACTTTAGATATAGGAATCCTGTAAAAATAGCTGAGTGTTACAACTTCTGACAAGTAGTCTCTCAGCATTCATCCATCAGCAAGCTAAAAATAAGTTCAAAGTTACAGTGTTTCATCATCTGTTTCTTATTCTTTCTGAAACAAGTCAAATACAGTACCTTGCTATTTTTGAATCTGACTGTCAAGCTTATTTTCTGGAATTTACATTTTGATAGGGGGAAAAAAAAAGAAAAGAAAAAAACCCTTAAAACTTTTCCAGATGACATTTGCTTAAAACTAAAACATTTATCTGCTTTAAAATTAAGTCACAGTCTTGGAAAATCTTTTTACCATATAGTGGAATTAATTGCACACTGATATCATACTTATTTTTATGCATTGAGACAACTGACAACTTGTTAAGTTTTCTTCAGCTACAGGTATTTAAGATTATATTAAGGGCTTGCACAAAAGAGGTTCTATAGTTAAAGACCCATCAAAGGATTTTTAAAAGGTTTTTTCATGGCTTTTAGAATTCCTAAGAAACAGTGTTGTCAAGGAAATAGGCTACAGCTTCTTCCTGATTCTTAATTCCCACTGAAGTTCTTGCTTCACTAATTCTGTGTTATCTTCTGTTTAAGATATTAAGGAAAAAATCCAGATAACTCAGCTGACTCAGAGTCAGGGTGCAAAATCTGGACACTCAAACCATTCAGTAAAGTATGAAAAGAAGGATTTTAGTCTACACAAAGTACAACCTGAGTGCAACCTTGGCTCAACAGCTGTTGGTGTACCTTCATATTTGTACAATTAAATAAACAGAAGAGCTGCAAATAGATCTTTCTTTTCTTCTGAAGCCTATATGAGGATCAGTTATGCTGGATTACAGAAGGGTAACACATTAGGATTTCTACAACATACTGCAAATGCCTTTTTTTATAACAAACAAAAATCACTCTGATTTCTTTTCATACTTAATTGAGATCTGTTTAACAGAATCAGTTCTGGTTCTACCAAACAACCAGGGGGGAAAAACAATTCTGGATTTCAGTTACTTAAATGCCTAGCTTACAGCAAGCTCTCCCACCCTGCACTACTGCCCCCACTCCCGGCTCAGAAACACGAGAAACCTATAGCTGCAATTAATTCTTGATTCTTTCCGTACTGCTCCTGAAGCTACAAATGCAGAATGTACGTAATGCGCTGTTCTCGCCAGAGTGTTTCCTCTAAGGCGCTTGGGCACAGGAGAACAGCACTAGCTTTAACGCACCAGCTAGCAGATCTGCATTAAAACATCTAAAGCACATTTTTCAAGTTATCCAGTATTAGAGAACAGTATGCTAAAACCTCCATTCATAGCAACTGTAATGATTAAATACCACTTCTCTGCAACGGTTTCAGTGGCAGTAAAGACAGACCATAATGTTATGATTGCCAGTATCATCAAAAATAGCAGTTTTAATTCTGTCTACTCATGATGCACAATCTTGACAGTATCTGCTCAATTTATTGATAAAAGCTTTCGCTGCTGTCACAGTGCAGATGAGCAAAGTGAATTATTCTTTGCAATCAAGTTTTAAATGGATTTTTATTTGGAATACATATAGAAAGCAAATGGATAAGAAACAGTAATAATGTAACCACTATTCCCACCTGTGGCAGGGGAAATTACAGTAACCAGATGTACTTAAGATAGTGGCAGTTATGCGTTGTTATGAAAGGAAACAGACTACTCAGTATAAAAATTACCGGAAAATGAAGTAGATTCTTCATGGTATCATTTTAATTATAACTTTTTAACCTTTATTTTAACTAATGCTCATTTTGTGCATCATTAAAACTGAACATTTGGAATAGGGCTTTTCTAGAGATTCCCCCTCCTGAGAATGTCTTCTGGTGTGGGACATCTTTTAGCTTATAGATGTGATGATTTTAACCTAAAAATGTCATCATCATCATACCATCACACTTTGGACTTGGTAATGGAGATATAATTTATATGAACATGAATGTAAACAGAACACATGTGCGTATCTTTTATCAATTCACTGGTATATGTCACACTTACTATACTCCACTCCTACATGCTTGAAAATTAATTTATGAATGAAGGCCAAGATACTTTCAAGGCTTATCCTTTATTACTACATAATTTTGTTAACAAAGCAGGCCTCAAGCATGTTCTCTTCATTCTTTCATATTGGACAACATGAGGCCATAATTCTTCCAAATGGAAATTTGATTTTCTGTGATAACTAAAGTTAACAGTGATAACTAAAGCCATGCTCTGCTGCAGAAAAATAAATAACTAACTACTCCAGGGAGTATGCAAACAGCTCTTCCACATGAACTACATATCCAAAAACCATTCTGCTGGTGGGTTTCAGTTTAAGCACATGGAGGCTGAATATAACTCCAAATTCAGAATGCTGCCTTCTCTGGGTGGTAGCAAAGGTGTAACACACCATACAAGGCTTTTTAGGTTTTGCCTTAAAAAAAGTAACTAACTTTAAAATTAGCACAGACAGTTTTGTCAATACATCCATGCACTTTCTCTGCAGAGTTTTGTGTGGCTTTTTTTCATATGGCTTAAAAGGAAATCGAAAAAAAATGGAGAAAAAACCCCAGAAACCACAGACTGCACCTAATCACACTGTATCGTCTGTGAACTTTTACAGCAGTTGTGACAGAGATAGTAGACATTTATTTATGTACAGGACAAAGAACTACTATTGAAATTATGTGCTCACGGTTCCTGGTTATGCAGAACATAGCAAATTTATGCTGCCTCCACTAATTCAGAATTGATCATTTTTTTTTTACTGATAATTTTCCCATCCATTTCAGAGATGGCTGCATTCTGACCATATTTACACTTCAAAGCAACTGCTGCAGTTGGCATTAAGAGAAACTGATGAATAAAAAAACCTCTGGCTTTTAATTAGCTCTTCTTCAGAGGGTCTGCTGTTGAACTGAATTTAACCCTTTAGCACTGATTTCAGTATAATTTGCCATGCTTTTGTCGTTGGGTATTTCAGAGAAACTAGTTTCCTTTTGACTTTTTTTTCAGAGTAGTAAAAACTATTTAACATTATCAAACTGCCTTAGGAATATATGTATTTATTGCTTTAATGCAAAGCACAAGGCTTCTAATAGAAATCTGTATTTTATGCATTCACACCAAATACAGAGTCTTCTGAAACATAAATAGAGGATTATTCTAAAATATGACAGTTAACTATGTGAAGATTTAGTTAAGGTTCCTACTGTTCACAATCAAAGGTCTCAGCTGCAGATCATAAAGGAAGGTTTCATACACTGTATGCTTCTACAGATGACCATTTATACAACTATTCACAGTTAACATATTCAAATACCTTTTCTCTGTTGTTACAGATTCAAGAGAACACAAATGAATTTCTGCATTCCTGATACAATGCAGATTTTTATCTATTTGGAAACAAAAAACCACCATATTTGTCACTAAAAAATACACAATCTAGACATAATATAATTTCCTTTTTTGCTGTCTCTATATGACTGATTGATTACTATGGAAAGAAATTTCACCCAAAAGCTAAATGTCAGTTAGTGTATTCATCTGATAGACTGATGGAAACTACAACCACAATTAGTTTAAGGGCACTCAGGCAGTGAGAAAGAGGACACAGACTGTAGGAGTGATAATGAGTTTAGAAGGCTGTATTTCCATAGACATACCTAGAGTTTCTTTCTCTCTGTAGACCATAAGACACTAGATGCACACACGTTACCCTATTACATTTTTAACATTTTTGCCTGAATTTTCCACAACACGCTGATCACAGTACTCTATTTCTCCTTGGTATTTCCACTGGACGATCACATACAGAGACAGCTGGCTGTAAATCATTCAAAGTAGTCCATAGCAAAGAAGAATGCCCAGCACTCTCCAGTCTTAGGTTTCACAGGCCAAGAGCATAAGAAACATTTTTAATCTTACCATCCCACTTCTAACTATGTCATTCATAAAATTACCTCCCCATCTGAGACACCAGCCTGACTTGCTGATAGTAATAACAGGTTATTTGTTCAAAAAACCCCAGATGATTAAAGTTGTAAGCATTTATGCTTTCACAGCTTTTTATCAATCCCAACTCTTCAACCCTCACTGAATAAGATAGATTGCTTGGGGGGGAAAAAACAATAATAATAATTAAAAAAGTAGTATTGAGTTTGTTCTAACTTTACCTGACCAAGAAAGTTGCAGGCAATTCTGAAGTAAAATAACTGTATGACTTCAAAGCATGTGCACAGAAAACCTACCAGTGTCCATTCTTAAAAACTCAAAGGCTTTTCAGGTTTCACAAACAAAAGGTACTGAAAAGCACATAAATCAACAGATGCTGCTGCTTAAGGATAATAAAGGATTGTGAAAACAGGCAAACTTTTAGATACTAGTGATCTGGGGCTGTTTTGCTGGTATATTACATATTTTACACATGCACATATACACAGTGACACATGAAGTCAGAACCACAACTGGTATTTTCATCTTGTCTGAAATCTGAAAGTTAAGATTTTATCAGTAAAAAACCCTGTAAATCAGTTTAGCCAAAGAAGCATTTTGATTGCCTAATTTAGCTTTGTAAAGGAGAAATAAATCTTATAAGTTGGTCCCCGTAAGCCTCACAGCTGGAATATTCTAACACTACTTTGCAGTTTCCAGTGATCAAAGTAAGTTACTTTCTATCTAAAACTAAGACTTTCATAATGGAAATAATGCAACACCAGGGGGTGCAGTTATCATGAAATAATTACACTCCTGGGAGATTACAGACAAGGCTGTACCCCAGGGGTGTGATTATCCCATGATAACCACATCCACTGAAATTGCCTTATTGCAAAAATAATCTCTATTCACTGGTGAGATATTATTCAATAGGCACTTTTTAACAGTAAGATTATTATTTTTTTTTGTATGAATTACTAGCTAGATGAGTAAAATGATCCCAGAAGCAAAATAACCAAGCCACCATGCCTAAGTTAAGGTACTGATTGTGATTTTTTTTGTTTGCTGGAGCGCTGCAATATATATCAAATCTTGACCGACAGCAGCCTCTTCTCACAGAACACAGTTCTGTGCCACAGACACACATTTGCCTTGCAGCAGTCCCACCTGAGTGAACTGAAGTTCACGAATGGCCTTTGCATACAAGATATTCAACACTGAATCCAAACCAGCAATTGTCATCAGTTTACGTGCGAAGAGGAAGACTGCAATGCAGTCTTCACCGAAGATTCTAAGACAAGTATCCTTCTGCTGAAATAAGAGAATCACAGCTTATACAATTTATGTGGCAGAAAAAGCCTATGTTGGTGCTTTTTTTTATGATGTGGAAAAAAAAGGAAGTCATACATAGGTGATCAATAACTCTTCCCTCAGAGAATCAGAGTAGAAACTTTACATAATACTACTAAATCAGACATAGGAGTTTCAGTTTCATTCATCTGAACTCAAACATTTCCTCTGAGGCTGAAAAAATAGTCTCAGTCCAAATAAGACATTCTGGTTCGATCTCCTGAAGCAGGAAAAAATTAGAGCAAAACACAAATTGTTTTTTTATCAAGTGCTCTTGAATTTGGCTTCTGCATTACTCAAACTTTTTTTTCAATTCAAATAAGAAGTCTATATGCCCCTGAAACTCACTGATTTGGGCACCTGAACAAACCAACCAACCCAACCCACTAATTCCTGGGGTTTTGTTAAATGAAAGTTACGACTGAATTAAGACCTTTGAAGGCCCAGTTCTTGGACAAAGCGAGAAGGATGGGGAAAAGCTGCTCTTCCTATATTTAACTCAATTATTTGGTTATCCAAATAATATTACCTTCATTTTCTGTCAAAAGCTTTTGCTTCTGATCAAGAAGAAAGATGAAAATGTCCCTCCAAATTAGCAAGTGCCAATCCTTTATACATGCAAGAAGATTTGTTAGCAATACTATGGCTACCACTGTTTGTACTAGTTTGGGCTGGGCTAGAGTTATTTTTTTTCCACAGTAGCTTGTATGTGGTTGTGTTTTGGGTTTGTGCTGAAAACTGTGCTGATAATTCAGGGATGGTTTAGTTATTGCTGAACAGTGCTTACACAGCATCGAGGCCTTTTCTGCTTCTCACCTCACCAGTAAGTAGGCTGGATCTGGACATGAAGTTGGAAGGGGGGACAGCTGGAACAGCTGACCCCAACTGACAAGAGGGATATCCCACACCATATGATTTCATGCTCAACATAAAGCCAGAGGAAAAAGCAAGAGTGAAGAATGTTCAGAGTTAGGGTATCTGTCTTTCCAAGTAACCGTTATGCATGATGGAGCCATTCCTGGAGATGACAACACCTACCTGTCAATGGGAAGTAGTGAATGAACTTTGATTTTGCCTTACCTCATTAAACTGTCTATCTTAAGCCATGAGTTTTCTCATCTTACCATTCTGACTCTCTTCCCCATCCTGCTGTGTGGGCTGTGAGTGAGTGTTTTGGGGATGAGCTGCCTACCTGGGCTAAACCACCCTGTTTTCTTTCCCGGTTAATTAACTCTGTTCAATAACGTTCCTGAGAGCAGTCCCTTCTACACTACATATTTTTAAAGACTTCAAAGTTATTGCATGATGGAATTCAGTCATAAGTCTAACTAATACACAAATGAACTTCTCCTGTGGTTCCTAAACTTGTATGTACGACATGTTTCCATCCTTTACAGCAGAGCAGCTAAGTTCCTACATACTGTCTGTGGACAGAAATACATTTGGGTAAATACAGTAAGATAGCAATGAACAAAACACAGGAAAATAGACTTACTTTATGTGTGCTTCTCTAAAGCAAAAGAATAAGGTTCAGAAAAACAAGGCCTGAAAGTCTCCTACAGGGAAGCCAGACCATTTCTCTAAAGCTACATCTGCAGAAATTTGTGATGCCAATGTCCTTACGATATCAGATTCAGAACCATAAGGCCGAGGGTTCCCAAGTACTGATTGCTTAGAGATTCATTACCAGCCAAGATGCTTTGCAGTGCAGGGACTAGCATCATCCAACAGTGTGCTCTAACAAGGGAGAACGTTTCCAAACTTTAAAGAATCCTAAGCTAAATTTAAGTAGTGTAACTACCACACACTGCCTAGAAAAAATTACTCAGATCAGTTTGCAAGAAAAGGATGAGATATCATCTTCTATTAGACTGAAAAGACTATAACTCACAAGAAATAAAGTGCTACCAAGTAACTAAATTTGAAGCAATAGAGATCTTTTCAAAGACTTTATGAGAATATTACAAAAATTTGCTCTTTAAAAGAATATTAAATTCAATGATTTACAGCCTAAATTGGGTCCTTCTTACATACTTCATAAAAGAATTGGAGTGCAGGTATATTGACTATTGTACTAAAATTTTATTCCTTATTTTATCTGCAGTTATCATATGTACCCTTCCATTTATGAGACAATATTTACATTTCAGTTTCCTGACATACAAGGCTAGGAACAATCTTTCAAAGATGACTTTCTACATATACAGTTACTTCCTGACCTTTGAAAGTATTATTTGCTCTAAAACTTTAGCCCAACATTTGTCAACCTTGAGACCTGATTGCAAATTTTCTTTTTCTTTTACACATTTATCTCTTAGAACCCTGAGTCAAATAAGTTAAATACACAGTCCAGGCTTGCTATATACCATAAGCAATCATTCTCTAGCCTTGAAAACCCTATTGATCGCTCTCTTTGGAGATACGTTTTCTTCTACATTCTAAAAATGAACAGACAGCTTCTGGAAATTGCTCTTTGGAGTTCATACCTTAGATGCCAAGTCATTTCATAATTTATATATATTTACTGATAATCATAATAAATGAAAACTCTGGATTATTTACATGGGTTTTACCAGTTTTCTAAGCATGAAGAGACACTTGTGTACATGGTGGGGGAGTGTGGAGATGGGTAGGAAAAAAAATAAGTGCTTTTGGTTTGTTTGTGGTTTTTTAAACCTAATAATAAAGGTTTCATAAAAAAAAAAAAAAAAAAGATTATATCATTACAAGTGTCTGTCCCTTAAAAAACAGTATTTTTTGCAGTTCTGGCCAATCTAAGTAAGAATAGTGCAGCAATGGATATGTCTGCAGTACTATAATATAATCAGAAAATAATTAGGAATTTAGTCTAGAGACACAAAAGCAGCTTAGGAGTGCGTGCAATTACTGATAAAGAGGAGCAGGAAGAAGCAGAGCTCCAGGAGATATGTTCTCCAGAGGAACAGAAGAAACTCCTTAGAGGTGGATACCAATTCAGCATTAGGGCTGGCAACAAAGCACTAAGTAGAAGTAATGAGAGGAAACAAAAAGCAACAAACTGTCAAGACAAGATTTTAAATAATCTATTAATTTTATGACAGCAAATACCTATCTACAAAAGTTGCCAGAAACAGAGGGGTATCT
>JAVHNF010069294.1:0-13208 GCA_034783455.1 Micropsitta finschii | reverse complement strand
ATGTGACTCTGCAAGAGCTTGGGCTGCTCTGTTGGTCCTCGTGAAGTGCAGGCTTTCATTGGGACAGGCAATATGTGGGTCTGTGGACACAGAGCAGTGTCAGTGCAGCTGGCTGTGAAAGTTGGGTGACGTCCAGCCAGCCCCTTGCTGGGGTGCAGCCCTGTCGTGGCAGAGCGTTCCGTGCTGCTCAAGATGCAGAAGAGTATCAGGCTTCATCTCTTTCAACTTCACAGCTGCCAAGATCTGACAGGAGGCATCAAGAAGAGTAATGAACAGCCGGGAGATGAAACCCTCGTTTTTCTTGCGCTTCAGGCAAAAGTTGATTGGGGGAATTTAGTATTTTTTGAATTAAAACCTGGTCCTGACTAAACCTGTTTTGCAGTTTGTTAGCAATTGGGCCCTGCCTTTTGTCTCCAGCAGGACCTTGGCAGGAGCTGTGCAAGCCTTGACTGCAGCTCTGTGTGCTCAGAAACTGAAAATAAGGGAGAAGGTCCAGGCTAGAGCTGCTCCCTAGGAGGGAGCTGCCGATACAGGGTGCTGCTCTCCTGGGATCATGGCTGCCCTTTGATGCGGTCCCATATCCCCCAAGGAAGGAGAAGCTTCGACCGCTCTGCCTCTCATCTGGTGGGTGCCTTAAGAGGTGCTTTAATCACTTAACATGTTTCCATCTGGAACCACATCTTGGCTTGGGTGTCTGGAAAACAGGAATATGCAGTTACTTGTAAAAACTCAGTACATAGGTGCCCAGGAACAGTGATGATAACTCCGAGTCTGTCACAGCCACAGGCTCTTTATGACTAGCAGTGTTAATAAAATTAATGAGGTTTATGTCTGCCCTGCCGTAGAGCTGGCATTTACTCCTGAGCCTGGCTGGCTGTTGTTGCAGTCATGTAAGAGACCTGATATTTGTCAGCCTTGTACGGCTCTGTCCCTCTGCTGAAGAGTAGCTGATAGGACCAGGGGTGGTATGGAAGTTATTTGGTGATGACATTGGATACCTCCACCAAGAAAAGATCAAAGACTACTACGTTGTGGGCTTTTTCTTCCTTTCTTTCCCCCTATTTTAAAGTAAGGCAGCAACCAGAAGGAAATGTGCAGGGAAAGAAGCTGCTGCAGTGGGAAGGATGTTGGTCAAAAAGGGGAAACTGTATCCCTATAAGAAGACCGAAAGAAGTATTTGTTTTGACAGATTGCATGTAAAATCGGAACAAGGCAGGCCACTATAAGACTTCCAAAGAGTGAATTTGCCAAATATGATTGATTTTCAGATGCATTGGAAACCTTTTGGAGCCAGGCAGCGGAAGGGATGGGGGTATGAGAGGCATGGAGGGTAAAGCCATCACAGAAAAATCTAAACCATTTTCTGGCCATCTTGACTCCTGTGGAGGAGCTTTGTAGCTTTGCAAGCTGCAAGCTCGCTATGAAAGAGCTGTCTGAGAACTTGTCTCACATTGAATGTCAGTAGAAATAGCTTTAGAGCAAACAGAGGAACTGATAAGAGACTGTGAAGAGCAGAGAGCGTTTACTCAGGAGTGCCATAGGATCTGAAATCTGAAATTGCTGGGATACTTGTGTGTGTATCCTGTTGTTGGAGTGCCCTTGGTATCGCAGAAACTGATGGTGGTAAATGTGATGGCATTTGATGAAAGTGGGGTGTCTGCGCCAGGCACGCTGCTTGGCAAGGGCTGTGGGGAGGATCCTGGAGACCACAGCTGGGCTTCATGCAGGTTGGTGAGCATGTGGGTAGGAGGACCAAGATACTTCTTGTATCTGGGTTTTCAAACAGCCTCTGACAAGTTTCTCCACCTTTAAATTAGGTTGCCATGGGCATGGAGGTAAGGTCTTATTATGGACTGAGAGCTGGTGAAAGCATAGGATGCAAAAGTAGGGCTTCATAGCATGGGTAAGAGTCAGTGGTGAGGCCCCAGAGACTGGTTTTCATCCTGTTGGTGACCTCGGGCATGGAGGGGGGCAGTGAAATGCCCAGGTTTGCAGAGGATCCTCAGTTCCTTCAGGTAGTTCAATACCTCTCTGAGAGTGAAGAAAACCAGAGGTGGAAATCCTCACAGAGGAGCAAGTGGACAAACAAGTGGCAGTTGAACTTCACTGTGGGGAAATGTGGGATACCCATAGGGAAAATTCCCTATACCGGGCCTGTGTAATACTGAACCTGGAGCTGGTGGTTACAGCTCAGGAAAGGAGCTCAAAGGCATCATCGACAGTTCCCTGAAATCATCAGCTCAGTGTGCAGTGTTAGCCAAAAAAGCCATTAAATTTTGGTCGCCATCAACAAGGGAGATAACAACAAAGCAGAAGGCATCATTCTGACCCTTTGGAGGAGCCAGCATAGCTTTTGTAGATGGAAGTTGAGCCATATGGCACTGCTGGTACTTGGGAAGTGTTTGCGAGCATGTGGCAGGGGTGATGCAGTGGAGTGGTCTAGTGGATATCCCTGAAAGGTTTCAGGATGGGCTATCCAAGACAAGTCCATTGTGGGATGAATGGGTGAATAAACAGTTAAAAGTTCATCTACAAAGACACGGAATAGACTGTCAGACTTCACAGCAGAGGGAAGTTCCTCCGGGAACCGGGCTGGATCTCTGTTCACAGTGTTTGTGCATGACCTAGAAACAGGGATGAAAGCGATGGCTGGGGAGGAGCATCCTGTTGTCTGTGTGAGCAGTGATGGGCTCTGAGCAAAAGGGGGAAGAAACGCTGCAGTTCCTGAGGAATAAATGAGGTTGGGGTAATGGGTGCTCCTTCCAAAGTACTGGCTGGTGTTTGGCAGTGCTGCGGGAAGGGAAGAAGGGGAAGAGAACAGCAGAGAGAGGAGCGGAGGACAGTGAAAAAGTCATGACACCGCTGTGGTCTGCTGCCACGTTCACTAATAAGTGAGTGTCAGTTTGTCCCATCTCAGAGGAGTCCTTGGTGGAAGTAAAATAAGTGCTTCTGTGGGTTTTTCCTCTTATATTTTCATACCAGTGGCAAATACTGTGTAGTGGAGGCAGGTGAGAGCTGTCTAGATGGACATCAGATACAAAGGAAAGTTGAATGTGGTCCTGACGGTTGCCCTGCTCCGTTGGCTTTGTTCCATATGAAGGACAGAGCACTGCCCGCTTGGATGCCTTTCTGAATTTGCCCCTTGTTCTGCTGCCTTCCTTGCCACTGCTGAAAGTGAAAAGCTCAGTTTTGGCCCCAGCACAAGCTAATAAATGGTTGGGTTTTTGGTGAGAGAAAACAAAAGGAACTTGTTTTGGGCACCAAATCAAAAAGTAAATTGTTCTCACACCACTGTGTGCTGTTACCATGTATAGCACTGACTGCCATGGCAACAGAGTTTTTCAAGATCCAGCCAAGATCTTCCAGGGCTGCAACATAACTTCTGATCCTTGCTCATTGTCGTGCTATTAATAACTGTGTTTCCCCCCTCTTGTAGCCAGGAAGTTTCTTCTTCCTCATGTACCAAGTGTGAGGGATAAGCTCATTTTAAATCAATGGTGGGGAGAAGTGACACTGGGGATTTCCTGGATATTTTTTGTTCTGGAGATCCTGTCTGGTGCTGCCAGCTCTGCAGCCACCTCCTGAGCTGTCTCTTGTGCTATTTATAAGAAAGCCCAGTCTGCGGGTTTTATTTCTTCTTTTTGTTTTCCCTTGTTTCCCTTCACCAGGACAAACAGATACCACGTATTTACTCGTCCAGCTATGCACAGAAGCTGGAGTGTTTATTTCAGGCTAACTTGGTTAAGGGGAGAGCCTACTGCCAATTAAACATGCTCTCGGCCAGGCACGATTTCTTTACTTAACTCCTGGTCATATAAGCAAGATAAACCCTGTGTGTTCAGATCTGTGGTTCAACTTCTTGGCAGTAGTTGCATTTAGCTATGTTTAAACCCCCCTAAGTGCCTATCCACCTTTACCCAGCTGCATTAGCATGCCCCTGTGAATCTCCTTTGAGAGAGCAGTGTGTCAGAAACAGTCACCACGTCTTTTGGCATGGGCTGAGAAGCTGTAGAGAAGGTGGAACTTGGAGTTTTGCTTACACTGCCAGGGCAAGCCCTTCTTCCTCAGGGAATTCACTTTTCTTCTGAAGAAGCATAGCTATTAATTATAAAAGCCTTCCTGCCCCCTTTCCTCCCCAACTTGAGAGTTAAAAAGAGGACCCTCTATGAGTACTTTGGCTTCCTTATTTTCTGTTGCTCTCAAGTCTTGCAGCATCTTCTGTTGTCACTGTCTTTGGCTTCACCCTTCCCCGGGTCTTCCCCCCCCCCCCTGCTGCACTGACAGCCTACCGTCATCACTGAAAGGAAAAGATTTAGTGCAAACACAGACCTCCCTGGAGAAGCTGCAGAAATGAGCATATGCCCTGCAAAAGGTTGGTCCAAGGCAAGGAATAATTCAGTTGTGTCTGCACAAAGTGACTGCATCCTTCTTTTATTGCTGCTCTGTTTCTCAGGAGGGTCTGTTGAATGTGGTACCACTGGAGGTGTTGCCAAGGGCTGCAGCACCCTGGGGATGCAGCACATGGGATGCGGGAGCTCTGCCCAGTGAACCTGGCTGGGATGGTACCAGCTCGCAGAGCCCGGCTTTGCTCCTGCGCATCTCCAAGAAACAACTGAGACCCTTTTTGAGGAATTTTAGTGACTGGCACAGTCATTTACCAATATCTGGCTTCTCGCTGACTCTCAGGGAGGTTAATCCCACCTTTGTTTCTATGACATGGTGAAAGCAAAGGCAGATTTTGGGCTTTAACCACTCGTGCTTTGTTCTGGCATGTGAGACTGCAGAGATGTTCAGTTTAAAAAGGCTGTGACTGCGTTTTAAGGTAAGGTTGAACGACTGGGTCTTTGTCTCATTAAATCAAGCCAGATCTTGTTAATGACAAAGCACCAGCACTATACATAACTGGTGTTTTTGTTTATTTGGAGTTCGAAGGTGTTACTATAGTCACTGCTGCTCTTACAGACACCAGCGCGTAGTGCACACAGCAGAGGTTGAAATACAGCTCACGGGATGTGACTCCTACCCACACCGTAACGTTTTGGAGACAATCAGGAAAAGAATGTCAGTTTGGGGCAACTCTTAAACACGCCTTTCCTTCCAGGGGAAGCTTTTTTCATGGTTTATTACATCAGAATTAAAAACAATGGAAAAAATCAAACATGGGCTGTATGTCTCATCTGAAACTGCTGATTCACTCATCGATAGGTGAGTGTGGAAGGGATCAAGGTGTATGTGGAGCAGGGAACCATACCCTGCTCGGTGGGACAGGCATGCGGGAGGGAACTGATGCTGCGTGATCCACTTCATCGGCTTTGAAGCATCCGTCCTCTGTCACGTCCGATGCGCTTCTCATCCAGCAATTCCTGCGGGCAAAACAAATGTAAGAAATTAATTTCTGATGGAAAAGAGGGGTTTTTTTTTGCTTGTTGTTTTATGAAAGGTTTGTGAATTCCGTGGCTGAGGTTTTCGGCTATTTACTTACTGCCTCTTTTCCCGTGCCAGAGGAAATTAGTGTGCTTTGGGCTGGGAGAAATGACGACTGTGAAGCAGCTCCTTTGCACGGAGTCATGTTGGGATGAGTTTCCTGATGGCAGCTTGGGGCGCAGGGAAGAGTTACGGACTCTTGTGTTCCCTATTGCCTTTGACTCCCTGCCAAATTCCTCTGCCATCCCAGCACTGTAGCGGTTAACTGGAGTCACGCTTAACAAGCTTGGACAGTTAATACTTTCAAGAGCTGCTCTGCATTTGTTCCTGCTTAGTTTTCTCAGCAGAGACAGCTGCAGCCGGAGAGATTTGCAGAAGAATGAAATGGCCTAAAAAAGCGGTGATGAAACACTGTTATCTTTGTTTTATGCTTTTAGCCACCAGTGTCTTGTGGGCTCTGCTTAGCTGAGAAATAACCTGGTCCCTTGCAAGCCGCGGCTGTGTTGTGCACCAGTTTTCAAGGGGCTCTGTGTTTGGGCTGGTAAATGACTGGCAGCCCTTTAAATGAAGAGGGACAGAGGGCCATTATTTTGCTAATGCCACGCATTTAGGAATGTCCCTGCTTCAGATATGGAGCTTTGGAGGCTGCTGCTTGAAGCCTTATGCTCTGGGGTCTGGTGGGTTGTATGGAGCCAGCGGCTGGCACCCTGGCTGACACCAGGCGCTTGTGGCCTTGCCTTGCAGGTGCTCTACCCTGCAATTAGAGCCCTGGTCTGCTCCTGCCACCGCTGCTGCCTCTTTTGGACAAGCTGAGCTTGTGGTGGGGTTTTCATGGCCTCCTGGAGTTATTTTAGGCATGAGGTGGGTGTCTCAAGAGGCCCTTTCAGTCCTTGTCCCTGTCTGCTCTTGCCAAGGTGGCTGCTTGGTCTTGAGGTGGCAGTGGATGTGGTTTGCTCTTTGTGCTTTTACACGTTCCTGTTCCTGTCTTCCCAGCCTTCGCTCAGAAGCGTCTGTGAATGTTTTCTTCGTGTTGCTCAGCATTCCCTTGTGTAGCACACAAATGTCTCTGTGCTGGGTGTAAATGAGCCTCCGGCACTTGGCTGTTTGCTTTGCTCTGTTACGGCTGCTATGGGCTCTCTCTTCCCTTCAGTAGAGATGGTACAAAAGCTGTTCTTCTTTTTCCCTCCTATATGGTGGGAACTCTATGCGCTGGAACACTGCAGCGCGTTTGTGGCTGAGCAATGCCTCGCGTGGTTTCAATAAGCGCAGGGTGATCTCTCCATGTACAATGCAGATGAGCTGGTGCAGAGTTAACCAGCACTGCAGAGTCGTGCTCCTCTCCCAGGGTGAGTGATGTGGGCTGCTGCCAGGCTGGCGGAGCAGTTGCTGCTGCCTTTATGTGGTGGGGCAGCTTCTCCAGAACAGCTTCTGATTGTGGAGCCTCCTGCGTCAGGGCTGCTCCCCTTGGCACTGACCAGCCAAGGCAGCAGCTGCAGGGTCCTGGGCTGCAAGGGCTTAGTGGCAATGCTGGGAGGAGTCCCTGAAATCAGCCGTGGTGATACAGGAGGCTGCGAAGAGTGAATCTGAAGTCCTGAAGCAGCTGAGCAGCAAGCCAGATACATGAGGAACTGTGTCAGTAATTCCTGGAGTGACAGAGAGGGCAGCGGGTGCTGCTGTGTCCTTCAGATGGCAGGGATCAGGGATGATATCTGTGTGACATTACTTGCTTTGGCACAGAGAGAGTGCTTGGCGTGTGCTGCTTCTACAGGGCTCTGGGCTTTTGCCCTTCGTCCTTTCAGCAGGTGCATCTTCTCCACCTCTGCATGGTGCTCTTGGCTCTGCTGCTGCCTCGTCAGCATTGGGATATATTGCCCTGCTTAGGTCTGATTTACTTCTGTTTGGTGGCTTGCAAGAGGTGTAGGGGACTTGAAAGTCTGTGGCAGGGGTTTGGAACTAGATGATGTTAAGGTCCTTTCCAACCCTAACTATTCTATGATTCTATGAAACAGGAACAAGCCATATTCAGCTTTCTGGTAACTGAGCAGGGTTTCCATCAACGGGTACCCCTGTGGTGCTGGGGTTCATCAGGAAGGCAGGAGACTCATGCGTGGGTTTTGGCTCCATCCCTTCCTCTTGCTACATCTCCCCTCATAAAAATGGTACCAGCCTATGCCTAATTTCAGGGTTACATTAACTATGGGAGGCTCTTAGGTGCTTTGGGTCCCATCTTGGGCAGATCCTGTATGACTCAGTGCCAGCACATGCTCTCAGAGGTTGATAAAGCCCAGCTCTGTTCTGGCTGGAAGCATCTGTCTTAGCTTGGTGTGTTCCAGGAAGACATAAGGACAAAGCGGATGTGTGACCTTGGATACCTCGTGGCAGAGATTTACATGCCTGAAAGGGTCCAGCCCGTGCAGCCTCGTGTCAGTGCCCACTGCTCCCTTTGGTGGGGCCATGTAGAGGTGGGATGACTGCAGTGAGCTCATAGAGCCATGCCTACAGTGTATCTGCCTCTACAAATCCTACTGAACCAGGGCCATCGCCTCTGGGGACCATGGGAAGGCATCAGGCTGCTTCCAGAGAGCAGGGTGCCTCAGTGCAGCAGCACCAGGGGATCAGGAAGAGGGCAGGATACGTTCCAGATGTGGTGGTAAGTTGCTGCGGACCTCACAGTTTGTTCCATAGCACCTTCACCTAAGCATCTGTGAAGTATTTCCTGTCTAGAATATTGCTAAAGTTGAGGTTTTCCCCTATAAGTCCCATGTAGAGGACAGAGCCTGGTTACAAGCGTGTCGGGGAGGGATGCAGTCACCATCAGAGCGCAGCATCACTGGCATCACTTGAGTCCTCATAGCAATGGACCTGACCATGTGTCCTGGGATTGATGCAGCCTGTGGCTGTGCAGGTAACAGGACAGCATCGAGCTGGCCAGGCCTCAGCTCCCCTCCAACACAACTCCGTGCCCCTGGGCAGGGATCACCCGGCTGGCACTGAGCCTGTCCCGCAGCAGCTGGGATTTGGATGGGGCTGTGGATGCATGCAGCACGTTTTGGAAGGAGAGAAAGGGATGAAATCTGCCAGTACATTTTTTTTTTCCTTCTTCTGAAACTCATTCTCAAACCCTTAAAAGGGAAAACAACTCAGCTGAAGCCTTCACTGAGCTTTAGGAGGTGCCGCTGCGTCTGGGGCAAAGCAGAGCTTTAGGGAGGCTGCTTAAGGATTGGGGGTTTGGGCCATACATGCAAAACAAAAACTCCAGCCATGGAGGCAGGAGAGACCCAGGGATGCCATGGCAGCAGCTCCAGGGCTGGACCACTTGTCCAGGCAGGGAAGCTGGCTCTCTGCTCTGTTGTGGCCTGGGCCTCATGCTCTACAAAGGATTTTGTTCCCCGGTCATGGAAAATGCCTGTCCCCTGGGCTGGGACGGTCACACAGGACAGTCTGAGCAGCCTGGGGAGCCTTACAAAGAGCAGAGGGAAGCGTCTGTAACACATCTCTGGTACTTGAACCCCTCCTGCCCTGTTAGTGCCTGTCCTGCAGGTGCTTCATGCTCTGTTGTGAAGCCATGGAAGTGAGGATGTTTCCTACCCTTTGCTCTTCCCTCTGTCACACAACTCCCATCCTCTGGAGGAGGGATGGAGGATGGGGTGGGGGTGAGCAGCACTTGAAGTCCTTCTGTCTTCCCTTCCCTGTGGGATGCTCTCTGTGTGACTCTGGAGCTTGCCTGGGAGTGATTTCAGGATCTTGAAGGAATCTGCTGTTAATTTTGGTGCTGCCCTAACCTGCTCCTGTGGGATGAGCTGCCTCATTGCCATCAGTTCTGCTCTGGAGCTGGGCTGAATTGAGAGACTCAGGGTGGCAAGATGGGAGGGCCGGGGCATAGTCTGGGAATGGCTGGGGAAGAAGCAAGAACTGGCAGAGTTTGAGCAACTGAGAAGCCACCAAGTTTCTCATCTGATGTCTCTTCCTTTGAAAACACCACTTAGCAGAAGGCTTGGGGCTTTGGTTGCTGTTTGGGTTTGTAATTAAAACCACCAAAGTAATGAGATGCTTTCCATGATAGGACCTTTTCCAGGCTCTCTCCTACCTCTGACCCACCCAAGTCATGATGCTGTGCCCTATCCTCTCTGTGGTGTGTTGTTGGGCTGGTATCTGCTTTCAGCGCCCATTCAGCTCTTGCTGGAGTTGAGCATCTGTGCTCAGGCTTCGAGCAATTGCAGCCATTTGTTCTATATTTTCACTGTCTGGTCTGTCTCCTGTGAAGCAGAGGTTGGTTTGTTTGCATAATGCTTATTTTGGGAAGCAGGAGAGTTTTAGGAACAGGCTGACATTGTATTTATTTTAGTTCCTCTATAATTTTTGATAGAAGGATGCATGTGTATTCAAGAGAAGGTTTTATATATATATATGGGGGGAAGGGAGAGAGTTGTTTTGGGTACTTCCCTTTCCCCCTAAATTACAACTTTTCTGGACTTGAGACACTTCTGCCTGGGTGAAGGCGGTGAATAAACCCCAGTGAGTCAGCTGGTGGAGCATCGGCACAAGGAGCTGGTGCTGGAGACCTTCTTGGAGGCCCTCTGCAGCTCCAGGTTACAGATGAGTTTTACAGCCTTGTCCTAGCTTTGATGTGCAGATCTGAGTGACTTGGAGCACCCAGGGGTTGCACTTGGTTGCTCACTGTCTGCACACAGTGAGGTTTGTCTAAGGGGAGTCTCTGACAGCCCACCCAGAGCACTGGGATGGCTTTAGCTAAAGAGAAGCTATTCCGTGATGCCCATCATCACAGATTACCACTGATGATGGGATCCTCCTGGTCCTGGAGCCCTACCACCTTTTGGAGGCTTCAGCAGCCCTGGCTTGGAGCCACAGGCAAAGAACTGCAGCTCTTTGTGCAAGGACACAGCAAGGTGGCTGTTCTGCACAGGACCTAATGTCAGGACCTTGTCCATGCAGGGTATGGAGAGTATGTCAAGGGAAGCATCAACAGTCATAAAGGTCATGTTGGCCTGCGGCCCCTCAAGTTCTTCAGTCTCCTGCTGTCCATTAGGGTCCCCATCCTCTGAGTGCAGCCATCCTTCTGTAATGCTAAACACGAGAACATACGCTGGCTGCATTCAGGCTTCCATTTCCTGGAGGAAGAGCTGAATTTCCCATCTGCTTTTCTTTGTGCCAGGACCACCTTTGAGCATGTGCTGAGTGCCTTTGAGGGCATTAGCCTTCAGAAGTCCCACTTGGTATGGAGTCGTGTTTGGCCAAGAACGACTTGGTACTGCCCCAGCTCTCTGCAGGGCTCATCCTGATGAAGGGAAGTGGGCAAAGGAGGTGGGATCTTGGCTCAGAGCACAGAAGTCTTAAGAACTGCAGAACAGGGAAGTGAAATGGAGGATGAGCAAGCTGGAAGAGCTCTCCTTGTAGCCATGCAAAGGGATTTGCTTGCAGCCTGGTGTGAAGCTCCCCAAGGCAGGGATTTCTCATGTTTTCCCATAGGGCTCTCTTACCCTCTGCAGGTGAGTGCCCTCTCAAGCTAGTGCTGAGCAGGGTGCATAGTTAATAAGTGGAGAGAATGCCTTATGGAGAGGCCTGGGAGGTCATATCCTGCTGCCCTGGAGCAGACAGCTCTGGCTGAGAAAACATCTCTCTACTATTCTTATCTTTGGATGGCCTAACAAAGAGCTTGTGGTGTCCAAGGACTGAGTTTGCTGGTGCCCATGGGCTGTGTGTCCCCAGCTTGGGATGCAGTGGGGTTTGCTCTGTGTTTGCAAACTGGGCCCGCAGGGAGGTCCTGTGTATGGGGATGTTGGGTCCCAAGAGCTGAGATGGGCTGAAACCATCCCACCGCAGTGATTCTGCTGGTGGGACCATGACTGGGCACCGCTGTGCAAGCAGGAGCAGATGTGTGCTCCACAGTTGTTCAGTGTTTGGAGCTGAGAGGATGGGGAAAAGCATTATTCAAACTATTCCCAGGAAAATTCTTCTTTATCCCCATGGAGGGGAGCTGGAATTAATTCTTCTTTAATGTCCCAAGTTATGGCCTTATCTCTCTGCAATCCTGTGTTTATCACGTCTTTCCAGAGTTCCTGATGTTATGTTCAAGGCTTGTGTGGCAGCCCAGGGCTGGCCCTGCTCCAGGAATGTGCTCTTTGCTTTTCCTTTCCTTTCTTTACATATGAATGTGATTGTAGCAAACTCTTTGGTATTGCAGTGTGTTCTGTGCAGATTTTTCCCTGGTTAAACTCCACCTCAGTCATCCTCAGCCCCTCGCTTTTAAGGGGAGCAAAGAGGTCACCAACTCAAGTCATCCACTTACATCTCTTTGCACGCAAAGGCGAATGTAAGCTTGTTAAAACGGAAGGCTATAGTTAGCAACACGTGCTCGGTTGTGGCCAAGTGCCATGAGGAGAATGTGTTATTTTCAATAGCTTGCACTTAACAGAAAATAGCTGAGCCCTCCTGAGGAGCAGCCGTGCTGGTGGAGCGGTGGTGTTTCAGAGCTGTGCTAATCCCATTGCTGGCAAAACAGTTCAGACCCAGTGTGCTCTCTTGAGCATTCAAAAGGTTGGTGACTCAGCTGCGTCTGGATCGCTCAGATGAGTCTTAAAGGCTTTCTTGTTTCCTTTTTAACTTGCCAAGCAAACGCTCCTTATCTACCTCCTCTCTTTCTCTGTCCACTTTGCCAGTTCCTTGACCTACCTGCACTTCTTTGCTGCTGTCTCCATGGCCATGCTCATCTCGCTCCCAGCACTGCTGGGCCCTTGTTTCCCCCTTTTAATGCTCTGTTTATGGATGACACCTCTTTGCAGTTGACAGTGCCCTTGATAACAGCAGTGATTTGCTGATGTGTTCCTGTGCCTGTGCTTTCACATTGCAACTGCATGGAAGTAATCAGGCTGGCTCTGTGCTTCCCACCCCCAGCCGTGCCATGTGGTGCTGGTACAGCCGGTTTGTTACACCTTAAATCAGAGAGGGGAACTGATGTTGTTTTGATGGAAAAATATCAAAACAACCAACCAGATGTTTTCTGGACATGGGGCTTTCCAAGTGGGATCCACTTAAGATGCTGCTCTGGCAGTGGCGGGATACAGCAGGAAGGGGTGCCGTGGGTGCCCTGCTCTCAGCTGCTCAGTCCTGGTGGTGATAGGCTGGTCCAGGTGAGTTGAGCTGGCTGAAACCAGACCTATGCCACAAAAACAGTGGCTTTCACCTGGATCAGCTTCCCCAGCCTGAACAGCCTGAACATCAGCCCTCTGTGAGACTGCGTGGAGGTCAGCATCGCGTGGTGGATGTGGTGGTGGGGATAATTGCACCTTTTCAGGCAGCTCAGGTTTATTTTGGGTTGAACTGACGTTGCACCTATCAATTTTGCATCTTCAAAGACTCAAGGAGCAGCCTCCTTCTTAGGGGTGCATGCCAGACTGCTCAGGATCGAGCTCAGCCGTGGTTTTCCTAGCTGGGGAGGTGTGATGTGCAATTAAACCCCTTCCCAGACTCACTTGATTGGAGAGGACACACTGACCTTGCCCAGAAAGCTGGGGCAGAGCCGAGGCTGTGCTGCCCTGCCAGCAAACACCTCCTCTCCCACCACCGTGCCAGCAGGGCTGAGCACCCAGAGCCCAGGCCGCTGTCTTGGACACTGCAGTGCTGCCATCATCACTCCAGACGCCTCTAAGGGACCTCAAATCAGAAAAGCTACAAGAATTATTTAGGTCAAACAATGTTGAATTTCTTTCTGAAAATTAAATTAGCTGGCATCAATTTGAAGAAAATGTTTTCCTCATTGAGATGGG
>JAVHNF010069292.1:55591-69869 GCA_034783455.1 Micropsitta finschii | reverse complement strand
GCTCTTGCAGGGGGGTTGGACTAGATGATCTTTTGAGGTCCCTTCCAACCCTTGGGATTCTGTGATTCTATGATTCTATGACAGCTACCCAGAATTCCCTGTCATGAGGCTATTTCTTTTCCAGACTTTATAAAATTCCTTTCACCTAATTGGAGCCACTTAAAAGGTAAGTCTGTAATTGAAGTTAGTTTTCTGACCTGAAGGAGAACCATTCCAAGTATCTAAAACAAGACTGCTTATTGTTGGCAAGTATTTATCTCTTTTTTCCAGCTGTAAAGAAAATTTAAAGGATTAGCTCAGATTATGTGCCAGATTTAGGAAGCTAATATTAAAGGAAACATCTATTACTCTTTCTTTTCTTTTATTATAACTTTCTATCTGTGTATGAAATTAAATGTGCACTGCACACAGCATACCATAAAACAAAGTCTGCTGGCTTTACTCAGAGATAAGATATATAGCTATTTTCCAGTCTGTTGGATTACTTTGAAAATATTTACTCATCCCAGGAAGTCTGTTAATCATATGTATGAAGGATCAGACTTTTACCTGGTGTAAATGGGAATAACTTCACTGATGTCAAAATTGGGCTCACTAGCAGAAAGAACATACCACAAGCCATTAACTCCTCCTGAGACTATTGAAAAGGAATTCATCAGATCAGAATAGATGTAGGAAGTTTAATATCTTCCACAATGATCTGTCTGATGTATTTCCTCATAAAGCCTGTCAGCGATGGCAAAAAGGAAAAAATCACAAAGGTCAAAAGCTGTTCTCTCAAACCCCATCTGCACTGCAGTTTCAATAGATGTTGCTGTTGAATGTGGTGGATTCTACTTCACTTGAAGTATTTAAATTAAATTGGAATACCTTTCTGAAAAGATATGCTATAGATCAAAGAGATGCATTGAGCCTGGAGCAAAAATGAATGAGTGGGTTTCTATGGGCTGTATTACATTAACGTTCAGAATAGATGATCTTAATGCTCTCTCCTCACCTAAATATATGAATCCAGTATCATTTAGCTAGACAGAACTTCACAGCCATATGTATGCTGATTTCATGAACTATAAAAATACATCTAATTTAAGAAGCTGGCCTTTGAGCTCAGTGAGTACTCCTGAGTCACATAAACCAGTCTCTTGCTATTGCAGACATCATATTATATCCTTTTTTATCAACTTCCATTTTAGCAGTTCCTTTTCTTCACTTCTTCTACTCCTGTTGCTATACTGGTTAGGAAAGTTCTTCTAATTTCCATTCCGAATTTGCACATGGCCAGTTTACATTTATACATTTTATTTCTGTCTTTTCTGACAGCTTCATCTTTTAGCTTAATTATTTTCTTTCTGTAACACCTAATGAACTAAAATATTGCTTTGTTAAAAATATGCCACTTTCTTCTAATTTCTCCTTGCTGAACCTAACTGTGTCTTTCTGCACCTATTCCATTTGAGTTCATCTTTCCTGAATAAGGGAGCCCCACATAGGACATGGAGCTCCAGATGAGGTCTGAAAAACAGCCTTCTGTCTTTATACAGGTAGTTGCTCTCCTGATCACAGTTGCCTTTCTTGGTTGTATCATAGTGCATGCTTATCCTGGTAATTAATATACCCAAGTTTCCATCCTCAGTTTATTTTACCTGAGTAGTTTCTGGTTTATAACAGAAGATATTTTCTTATCCATGTCCAAGCTAAATAGCTGACATGGTAAATAGCTACGGTAAAAATGCAGAAAAGAAATAAAAAAAAGTCCAAACTTTGCTCCTTGGCTACTCTGCTGCTCTACCAACTAACTTGTTTAATGCCTGCATCTTTCAGATAGCCAGCATTACCTGATGACATCTCTATTTTAAGCAACTCCTTACCCACCATAGAGCACTTCCATTGGTTTCCATCTTCATTGGTTTAATAAATAACCCCTTATGTTTCACCCCATCATGTGCTTTACAAAGATGGGTTAGGAAAGGTTTCCTGCATTTCTGCATTTCCATTGTCTGCAGAAGTGGTTGTCTTATGAAGCATATTTCATGTCTTTCAGGAGAAGACCAGTGATTCTGACTTTCTGATTACTAGCTGAAGTACTGTCCCAACAAGCAGAAGACTTAGGGTCTAAGCAAATGTCAGCCTTGAATGTGGGAAAAGAATCCCCACTATCAGGGAATTGAGCATTGTGGAGGGTTATGGAGGTAGGATGTGCAAACACAATCTACTTCTGAAGTTAGGCCCCTGTGGAGATTAAAATGCAAAGTCCAGATGACTACTAGTAAAATAAGGTTAGTTCTGTATCAGTTTACTCACTAGAACAGTAAAAGAACCAGTTGTGGGATTCAGGTGTTTATGCATATTGCTTTAAACTGATTCTGGAATATGTGACAAAAAGAGCAGATTCACCTTTAGGCAATCACCCCTGCACAGCATACTCTCAGTTTGTTCCTGCAAGGATCTTGCTTCTCAGAGAGGTGGGTGAATCTTCCCTTACCTTCAGCAGGACTGTTTGCCCTCTGTCTTCCCACCCCAAGTCCTCCTCTCACATCCGTTTTTCAGAGGGATAACTTTTGTGTGTATTTTTCCTCTTTTTCCCCAGGTTGTAGCTGCCAGATATCTCCATTCTTCCTCCCATCTTTTGTGAATCTGTCTCTTCTTTCCAAATCCCTTCTTTCCCACTTCGTGTTCTTCATTTCACAGCACAGAAAATTCATCCCTTAATTATTCCTGTGTCTTTCAATTGACTCTCTGTTCTTTTTATTCCTTTTACAGACATACTTACATGGGTCAATTTATGTAGAAGAATAGCCTCAAGATTGCCTTGTGCAACAGGTATCTGCAAATTCTGAGTTTTCTGAGAAGCCTTTTCTCTACCACATCTTCTATATCCATCTGTACTCCTGCAGCAGTTGACTCTACAGAGTATTGATCTTTTCTTGGAGCTCTGATATTCTTAATTCATGCACAGCTCTATTCAGATATACATTCTAAGTTAATGCGTAATATGAAGTATCTTCCCTGACTAGCTCTACCGATTCTACAATTCTTTGTATTTCTTCTCCTAGTAGTCTCCCAGTCATCGTTGTCTTCTCTGAGTAGTCCCTGCTTTTAAAATCAAAAATAAGTTTTGTTTTTAAGAAAAAGGAAAAAAAAAAACAAAACAAAACAAAACCAATATACAAGTTAGCCTTTCACTACTTTCTATTTGCTCCTACAATAGCTTATTTTCAATTACTGGAATATAACATCTGGCTGAGATCTCTCAGCATCCAGCTAGACTTTCATAACCAACTATTGTGTTTCCAGGAAATGTGTCTCCCAAATTATGACAACACACCAACACCAATGTGTTTATGAGTCTTCAACTGTTGTGGAGGATGTGAGATCATTGGGCTGAATTCTTAACCACATTAAGAATGGCTTGTTTGGACACCATTGCAGATTTCATTAAAAAACTTAAAGGTAGTTAAATAGCAAACCGAGTATCCTCTGTGCACAGAGGAATCCTCTTCTATGTTCACCAAACTGGCGTAACTAGTCTGGCACCAGCTCTGGTTATAGGAAGTCTTCTGGGGCGTGGCCAAGCAATAGTGACCCTGACTCCTGGAAAACTGCAGCACTCAAAGCAGGCTTTTGCAACCCAGATACTTCAAACCAAATGCTTTGCTCCAGTGTGAGGAGTGGGCAAGAGACCAGGAAAACAGAAACAGGGCAGAAAATCAATGACAAAAAAAATATTGGGGAAATCAGGGGAAGGAAAGATACTGTAGGCTACTTAGGGCAAGGGAAATCAAGGAGGACGGGAGCTATACATGGGCTGTGCTATACAGTAAACTATTAACAACAGGGATCAGAAACAGACAAATTAAAATGCTCCTGAGCTTCTTCACAGTTAAGGTAATAAAGCACAGCTTTTAATACACATTCGCACCCTTCAGTTTGTGAGTCATGAAACCTAAGGTTAGGCAACAGAAACCCTAGTCTGAAACTGCACCCAGCCTTTCTCCTCCCTTATTCTGTTAATAAATTATTTTTGTAGATAACAATAACTGGTATGTGGAACTCATGCAATGATGGAGCTTTCACTCAAATTTACATTGCACGTTATCTACAAACACACCTTGAGAGATGATAAGAACATGTGTGTGTTGATGTGTAACTGCTGGTGCCTGGTACATTAGTGATTAAGCTACAATACTGTGCGTATTGTAACACACACATTTGCTGAAGAAACAGGAAGGAAAGGGAAAACTGCAGCAAACAAAATGTTCTTCCACTGAACTCTTTTTTTTTTCAGCATGTGCCCAGCTTCTT
The DNA here is from genome assembly GCA_034783455.1 of Micropsitta finschii. Lineage (NCBI taxonomy): Eukaryota > Metazoa > Chordata > Aves > Psittaciformes > Psittacidae > Micropsitta > Micropsitta finschii. The sequence goes on along the minus strand of JAVHNF010069292.1, from coordinate 65,567 downwards.
TATTAAGGTGCAACTGATACAGCATATTTTAGCAAGTTTTAGTAAGAAAATTTTGTCCCAGAAATTACAAACTAAATGTAACTTTACCATAATGCTTCACATCTCCCTCACCTTTTAATTAATTTCTTGGAGGCTTTTTTGTCTGTTGATTATTTCTTACTCCTCAATGTGTAAATAATGTCTTTCTAGTGCTGGCAGTAATCTTAATGTTACTTCAAATTTTGGCCCTGAGAGTCTCCTACACCTGTGTTAATTCAGAGCCCTGCCGAACCCAGGGCTTGGCTTGGGAAGGTTCATTGCCCCCTGGGCTGCTTGGGTAACCAGGCACAATAAATGCTGCTTCTTGCTCCAGAATGCAAGAGAACCCCCCTAAATGCCACATAAAAGCAGCAAATAATGGATGTAGTAAATATTTGCATTTCTAAGCAAGGAAATGAACCTTACAGGTTAAGAGTGCCCAGAAAGATTTGGTGGAGTAAATTGTTTTCTGTTAAAACAAATTACAATACAACCACAGAAAACCCAACATTCACAAGTATTTTGGGAACTTAGGCAAGTTCCCAAATACTTAGCTTGTATTGTCTCCACTTCTATGACAATATTTCTGTGCCAATATTAATTAGATGCACTTAAAAACACATAAAAGCAACTTTGAGCAGAACTGGAAAAAAGTCTTTTTTTGACTTCTGTGGTGAGAGGAATTTTATTGCAAACCATATTACTGAAAAATCACACACACAAATAGGCTGTGCTGCTCTGTAAAAGTCCCAATCATTCATAAAATGTAGTATATTGGAAAAAACTAAGAAGAAGGACCTTTCTGTTCCAAAGCAAATTTACAAAGTAAGAAATGAAACAATGATGAGTGAAAGGTAAGAGAAAGCAGAGCAGAAAGTATTAATTATTTTGTACAGGGACAAAAATGTAACAAATGAAGGGAAATGAGAAGCAGCATTTTGACAGGAAAGCCACCATATGAGATTTTTGATGCAGTTGTTCATAGAAATTGGCAGGAAAGACACTTCTATGCCCAGAACTCCAAGTCAGAGGTGAATGGGGTGAATGCTGTTTCATCCTTATACTTCTGGGATAAGAGAGAGACACATCCAAGGCCAACATGAGATGAGGAAAAACATATGAGAAACTATAAATCAGCTTCTTAGAAAAAAGCAGAAAATAGCCAAACTCCTTCCACCTTCTCAGGTAGAAGCTTCGAACCAAATTGCAGGAACATAAATTGGTAGCTATCACTGTTATTGTTGTTTAAATGCTAGCAGCAAATGCCTCACAGAACACATGTATAAATGTAGCTTATAGCTGAGATATTCTCAAAAGCTGAAAATACTACTTACTAGCTGCTATGAAAACAAATGCAGCAGAATGCTGGTGCAAATCCTGGTCCTGTGAGGTAGCTGGCAGCATGGCAGATGGATACAGCTGGAAGGAATTATGCCACATTTACAAAATAAATACTTCCAAATATTCATACTCAACTCAGCAACAGCAGGGATGATTGTATATTGAGGTGGGGGGCAGGCATATCCTAAAAGCTGCTTGGCTAAGACTAAATGCATCAATCAACACAGAGTGAGACCTCCTTCAGAAGGGGCATAGATCTCACACACACACACCTCTGTCCTCTTTGCAAGAAGTCCCCTACATTAGGCTTCCAACTTACTGAATTAGTTATATCTGGAAGTTTAAAAGAAAGGTGGGCAAGGGAGATTCCTTCACAGTCTTTACTCCGTCACAACTGATTGGGGATAATAACCATTATTGCATATAGTTCTGCTACAGTAGACTAAGAAGAGAATCCCTATCTATACCCCAGGCATCAGGCAGTATTCAGCATCTCTGTTAGGGATGTAAACCAGGCCTGTCAGATAATCAACAATCTCCTGAGACACACATGGTACAGTTATCCTGTCACTGGGCGCATTTTTGTTAGGAGAGAGCAAAACACCTGAGCACCTATGGTTGTGCCCTGTCATCTGCTGACACTCTAAAAGTAGATGGCTGCTTGCTTCCTTCTTTCTCTGCCCTCTTGGTTGTTTCAAAGGATGTGAAATGCAGACTTTGCTGCAGTGATGCTGAGCTCCTTACCTTGTTGGGATGGATAAAGCTTCTCCCTCAGAGGAGGGGTGCAGCACGCAGTACACGGTCAAGGTGAAAAACCCTCAGGGAAAAAATGATCTCTTACCTTTGTCAGATGTCCTCTGTCTTCACTTGTGAGCTCAGACACCAGATGCTCATGCAGGGATGCCTATAAGCACTTCAGAGCATCATTTCAATAGCGCATCATTACTATTGTAAACAAGTTATTTTCAATCATCTCCTGCTGCATGACTATATCATATCTACTGCTCTTGGGCAAAAGCCCAGGTCCTGCTGCCACTGACCACAGACCTGCGCTGAAGGATTGTTCCGAGACTCGCAGTACTACAAAGAGGCAGAAGATGGCAGAAGGAAGCCCTGCAATGACATCTCACCAGCCCAGGTGGGAAAGGGCTGACAGAAGCTGCTCAGCCACAGCTGACCTCTGTGTGAGGGTGGCTTTTCATCTCGGCATTGTGTAGTGTTTTCTTTGCCTTGGTGTATTATGTTCTTGTGACACCAGAATTACTGAAGAATAGTTGAACATTGTGTGGGAACATAAAACGCCTAATTCAGTAATGGGCTGGGTGTGAATTTCTCTTTCCACCCTTTTATTTTGTACTGCTTTTGTAGCCACGGCTATTGCAGAGATCAGATTATATTCTTTTGTGGCAGCCTTTGGAGAGTCACGTTCCAAAGACAGCAATCCTGTGAATTCTGAAAATGGATGAAACACCAGGTTTGGAGCTCTTGTGCAGCTTATTTTGTGTATTTTAGCCTCGTGCTTTGCTTAATAAGACCTTCCTGCACTTTCTGCTTGCAAGGGTTCATTTGCAAGCTGGTCCCACTATGCCATCAGGAACTAAAAACAATAGCACAGTGCCAGTGCCTGTCCTGCTTGTTTTCATGCAGTGTTAAGCAAGCTGTCAAAGGCGATGCTCCTTCCTTTGGAGTGAATCTTTGGTGAAATCACAAAATCCTTTTATCCACATGGAACTTTAAAGAGGGGTTATTAAATTTTGACAAAGCCTGCAAAGCTGAAGACAGAAACATTATTTGATCCTTGAACATCTGTTGCTTTCCCTCTTGCTTCCTCACTTGATCAAATACCTAAAAATGAGAGTCAGCAGCTAAAAGAATCTGTTCTGGAACAGATCCTAAAGGCAATGGCCAAGTGAGCAGTGACTGCAGCTAAATGTCCTGGAGGTCCCACAGCAGACCTATTGCACAGTGAATTACTTAGGAAACCCCCCTTCTCCACTTTTTCTTATCTCCCCACTTCAATCTACCTGGAAAGCCCAGTACTCAGAATGGCTCCCTACCATCACTGCTTGTCTGCCAAGCTCCATTTTGCACCCTTTTTCTCCAACATAAGGGGAGTCGAGGAGCAGCGGGCTTTCACTGGGTGTCTCTCAGCAAGCTGCTTCTCCTGGTGCATCTGCTTCCTGCAGTATGCCAAGGCCATAGCAAGGACGTGCAGCCTCTGCCCCCAGGGCTCTTTGTGGAGTTCTGCATCACTGCAAACAGATTCATAACATTACTGCTTATAACAGCTGTAAGAAAAGGAAATAAAGACCATTAAGAATTGAAAATAGAGGTTCTCACACTTAGTTACGCTAACAGCAGGTCTTTTTGCACCATTAGAGAGGTATTAACCTGGTCACACAGACTAAGATGAAGGCCACTGCTTCTTTCTAATTCATCCATTTTGTTCAAGGGGCAGCAAGTGGCTACTCACATTTTTACAGGAACTAAACCTCTTTAATGTGTCCGTCCTCTCTCCCAGGCCCAGGTGACCACAACAGGACTGCTTTGCTTTGGTGTCCCATCAAAGGCCAGTGTAAACAAAGCACCACAAAGCTGCACTCCCATGGCGTGCCAGCTCAGCTCACTGTCTCAGCAGACACTGATGCTCTCAGCCTTGCTCTCACTGGGCTGGTAAAGTGTGATACAAATTGAAGTTGTTTGGGCTGTTAAATAAGACCAGCTGTGTTAATTTTATCTCCACTCAAAAAACAGCAAACCAAACACACAGAGAAATGGCTTGACAAGGGGAAAGAGAAGAAGGAAATCAATAGGGAAATAAATGCTGGTTTTTAAGCTTCTAAGAGGGTATTAAAATAATGCAGATTAAACAGCAAACAAAAGCTCTGAAGCAAGCTGACGGTGTCCTTTTAAGTGAACATGTGTGGGTTTATACATTCACATATGCCCTACAGGTGCACTTGCCAGCTATCCAACCAGACCGTATATAAAGTATGCGTGATTTTTCCTCCTTTCCCTCCACCCCATCAGACATGTTTACTATAAAAGAAGCTGAACAAGTTTGGTCTCTTCCTAATAAAAACTGTTAATAATTATTTCATGTATACAAAGACTTGCTACTTTTCTTTTTCTCTTAAGCTAAAGCAATGGGTAAGATGTTCTGTTTATTACACTCAGCACTTCAGCCATCACCCTGGCTTTCAGACATTGGCTAGAAATGTAGTAGGAAAAAGGAATCACTACCTTCTCTTCAAATAGTATCCTTGGCTTTTGGCCTCGGTTTCTCAGAAGAAATCTGAAAATCAGTGGGAATGCTGTTGATATTCTTTGATGGAGTTAAAACCTGTCATGAGATGGGTCCTGGACCAAGTTTGAAGGTCAGCTCTTTCTGGTGTCTTGCATCAGAAATCAAGTCTGCCACTCTGGGATTAAAGAAGTGAGCAAAGTGCACAGAAGCCCCTCTCTTATTGAGGCTGGCAGGGAGGGTGTCGTGTCCATCAACAAGAATGATGGGAACAAGGAGGTGGAGGGAGGCAATACAGAAAAGCTGAACCATGACACCAACCTGGCTGCAAAACTGGTGGTTTTTATAAGTGTGACATGTCCATCAACTATTTCCTGGTCTGTCAATCTGGTAATTCCCATCAGGACTCTCATTCTCACCAGATTGAAAAGCACAGGATTATCTCTCTGTGGAAGTTAAAGAAGCCCCAAGAAGCTGCTTTAAGAATACCCAGGACCTTTTCATATATCCGCATTATGTTATACTGAATCTATAGAAGATTGGGCCCATTGTGCATTCAGTAAATTGTCCTATTTTGGGGTGTATCTTCTTAGTGCATTAAAGTATTGTCTTTTTCATAAAACTCACAAGCTCTATTGTGTTCAGTATTGCCAGTAATACCTATCAGTATCTGAAATATGTGGAATACCTGGAGCTGAGTCTATTGGCTGTGCACCCAGTGTACAACCTACTGTAGAAATGGGAAAAACATAATAAAATTAAGAAAATTATGCTTTAGTAAGCAAAGAAAGGAAAAATTGCTGTTGGTAATGGCCTTGACTTTTTCAGCTGAACAGACATCAGGAGAAGAGAGCCAGAGAGGCAGAAAGATTTCTTTAATGATATTAGCTCTATCCCAATTGTAGGTGCCCTTCTCATAAAAATCATCTCTGCAATCGATTCCCGAATCTCTCACTACCACTTTCTCTATGTAGATCTCATTCTAACATTTCACTTCTACATCTCTGACAATTAATAAGAGCTGAAAATAAGTTTTCTGACCACATTCCCCACTTTTTCCACTGTTCTTAACCTTATGCTACCTTCAGCCCATGATCAGGGACCATTTTAGATTCCTCTGCCTCTTTCAGTCACTGTGTGATCCAAGTCTATTTGCCTCCTCCTACATAATAGCTCACAGATTCACCCTTTTTCTCAGCAGCCAGCTATGGCTCATAGCAGGATTCCGTCATTTTGCACTTTGTCTGCACTAATCTGGTCTCCAGCCATGTTCCAGCACTACCGCTGCCCTTCACTTCCATTCAAATACTGAGATTAGAACCACGTTCCTGGCTCATCACTTTGGCTGCATGACCACTCTCCTTGTGTCCTTCCAGTTGCTTCACATTTTTGAACACAAGCATCTTATCTTTTTTTTAAGATCCCTCACATTTAGCCTCACCCTATCTGTCAAATATATTGGCCTATCAAACTGTCACCTCCTGCCTGTGATCTGAAAAAGATGACAGCCTTGATTACCACGTCTGCTTCTTCCTCAGCCACCTCTATGCTTTCCTCTGCCTGTCCCTTATGCATAAGGAAAATTCTTAATTTATCCTCCCCTGAAGGCTTCTCCATCTGAGGACAGAGAAATAAATTCCATAACTCCCCTCCTGCACTGGCTGAGCAAATGCAAAACTTTGATTTCAGGCATGCCCTCTTCACTTAGCAGTTGTCTTGTCCTTTCATCTGACTCCCATTGAGTTCATCCAACATGACTGGCATGGGGAGGAATTGTATTCTTTGCTATCTGCTTCTGACTTTCACAGCAAATAGGAACCTGTGCTACTAATACAAGTGGTAGTAGTGACCATGAAGAACCTCTCTAATTGTTACTAAGGGATCCAAATCACCTCATTTTTGCATGGCGGTCAGGTCCATGAGAGGCATTAGGTGCCTGACTTGATGTTTACATGCCTAACCTCCCATGGAAATCTAGCAAGTCAGGTACCTTATGGAAACCAGACAACCTCTTTCCTCCAGCTCTGCAGGTATGTCTTTGAGGCTTCAAGCCTACTAACAGCTGCGGTAGAGGCTTTGGGTGGTCAGCACTGCCTGCACCTGCCTAAGGTTTCCATATAACTGTGTCTCTTCGCAGTAAGGCAAGCTCAGTTTCTGGGGAAGAGTTGTGTTAGCCTCAGATTGTCCTGCTTCTTAATCTGCTTTCTCTGCCTTACACAGAGTCATCCTCTTTCTCTTCATTTCTTCTGCCAGTCAGTGAATGTCACCCCTAGATAATGGCAGTATCCTATAGCCATAGTAGCATTCCTGCTCACACTAGCAATGCGGTGGCCAGTTCCAGCTCAGCTTGTCACTCATAAGGTCTTGCTCCCTTGGCCTGGTTACGTGCTATGAAATGCCCTCTGCATAAATGAGCTTTTCCATTATGGTTGCTCCGTGGCCACAACCAGGACCTGCCTTCAAGGTAACGACCTGGTCATAGACTCTAGCATTGCAATGATTAGTTTTACTGAACAAAGGTGTTTATTCCCAGCTATCATTATTATTCTGCTTGCTTAGGTCTTGGAACCTCTTTAGGCTGTTGGCTTGATGCACTCCAGGAGGGGTTATAGCACTGGATTGCTCAGAACTTTGGGACAGCTAATGGATATTAATGACTAGACTCATTGTTATATAATTGCAGAATATGGGGAGGCTGTTATACTCAAGTAGTTTTGGCTGCCTCCCCTTCTTTCACAGAGGCCAAAATCTTGTACCTGAACTGTATTGCCTAACAAAACTGTGGTCTTTCTGGCCATTTTTCATTTGCTGCTTCCACTACTATGAATTCTTGGCAATGAACCTTGGTGTAATAAGACTTATGATATGGAGTTACATGACAGAGTATGGAAGAGGTTTTAACTTTATTAACTCTCAGCCACCAAAGTGGAATGGTGTTATATTTGGATTTTTTATCCTTTTGATGTTTCTAGAAATCCCACTGAAACACTGCTGACTCAAGTTCAGTCACTCATAAAACTTTATAGATCATTAAAATTTCTGTTTATTCCAGCTCTGAGGGAGATGTAGGTTACACTATTTTAGATGTTACTAACTTTTGTTCCTGAAGGACCAATATAAATCAGGCTCGAATTAAATACCAGATATTTAGTTTAGGGGTTAATTTTTCCAGCAGACAGCCTGGAAAATTAAATTTTGTCCCAAAGAAATCACATTCATTTATGTTTAATTTCATCTCCCTGTTTGGAAAACATGGACCAAAAGTCAGGTAGACAGGAATCCTTGTGGCTTTGGTAAATTCATTCCCAATTCCTTGTAGGAGGTGATACTTTTTAGTCTAAACCGGTGAATTTAATTCACTTACTTCACTATCCATTTCACTGGGCCTGTACCCTGACGACTCACAGCGAGCACACCCAAGCTTACTCTTGTCCTATTCTGGATGAGCCAAGTCCCTGAAAATCAAAACCTTTGATATTTCTGGATTACAAGTATTGTTTAAATATATGTGCAGACTGTATCGTGCTGCTATGGCAAAAAAAGACCTTTCATGTGCCTTGTGGGTTCTCTGTAAAACCCAACAAAGGTTTTTCAGCAGCATATCCTGAGAAGGTAAATCTGCCTTAGACAAAGGGATCCATCACAAGACAGTGACTTTAAGCAATGCGACTTTCTCTGTGTTGTGGCTATTTGTCCTTTTGGCTCCTGATCCATAATTACGTGTCTGTTTGTTTGTTCCTGTTTCCCAGTACCGCTCCTGTATACTGGCTTCCATATCTACACAGACCTGACCTAGGGCAGCACTTCAGCACATGCATAACCTTCAGCATGTGAACTGCCTTAGGAGACTTTAGGTTGTGCTTAACTCTAACGAGTTTTTCTGATCAGGGTGTTTAAATATTGAAATGCTGGCAAATATTCAGATAGGAGCATCAAGTGATTTTCTTCAGGCTCCCTCCATCTCAGCACAAGTTTTACAGGGTAGTTATTTTTAGGTGCTATCTGTGTGCAGAGTTGAGAAGCATCGATTATTTTCCCATGCTAAACTATCCTTCTGGTCAATGTGCTCAACAGCAAATTTGCTGTTTCAGGTTTCAACAATGACTAAAATCGTTGAGAAATCTTCAGCTACTCTGAGGTCAAAAAGAGCTCCATTGGAATCTCTAACATGCCCTGTTGATGCTGCTCTTCTCAATAGAACTTTTTAAAAGCTTTGCATAGTAAATACATTATTTACATGCAGACTATAACTCACCAGTTTCAAAGGATCTGCTTTTCTGTCCAAAACACATCATGTTTTTCCTTTTTTATAAGATTACTTTAGAACAAACACATTGTGTTATGATCAGTAATTAAATCAATAAATCTCTGAAGCAATTCACAGCTTTCTGATTTATTTGAATGGTCAGTGCAACATCTTGTGTTCACATTGTGCTCTTTGAAAATTATATATGGCTACGTTGACAAGTTAATTTTTTCCATGCCATCTCTTTCTCACTTCCTAATGAGACTGCAGACTGCATATAGCTCAACTATTTTTTTGTAATGTACTTTCTGGAGCACTTAGCACTTATGTTTTATATCAACTTTTATTTCCAGTAATGAATTAGCACTTCAGCCCAGAAACCCTTCTGACAAGAGCCTAAATGTACATGCATTTTTGCCAGTTCCACAAATAACACAAGCAATACGCTCACAAGATACAAGTGTGTTCATCAAGGAGAGGAAGGAGGGTATATCAAAACTCTTGGATCTTCAGTTTAGACAAGCATGCAGAAGTTTGGATGTTTGTTCAAAGTCTATCCAAATGTATCTGAATCTCCTGGCTTTGGAAATCAATCAGAAATCTTACAAGGTCAAACTTTCTCATGAGATTACCTCTAATACATTTTTAGTTTCAGTCAGGCCAGTCATAATACCACAAAATAGTCTCTTGTCCACTTTTTCTCCATGATGAAAATGGAAAAGATGAGGAATGTGAAAATTAAACAATCAGATTTTTTCCAACCCTCAGGAAAAGGCTTGGTTCAGTCCAAGGTTTGTTTTTTTTTTTGCAAGGTTTCAGGTTTGCTCTTGTTTTATGCAAACTTGTTCATGGAGCCCAAGTCTGTACGTGAATTGCACTCATTCTCGTGATCAGAACTGCTCCTGTTAATTTTAATAGGCTTAATAACAGCTCCATAGTCTTTCAGTCTCAGAGTACAGTATTTACAGGGGTTTTCTATCCTCACATACAACCACATACCCACTTTATTCCCACTTCCTGCTATTATGGGGTATTTTTTCAACAACTCTCCTTACAAGAAAAGAAAACACTGCTCTATGTATCTATTTTAACTGTGCTGAGGCCTACTGAAGCCTACACATTGCAGA
>JAVHNF010069282.1:84733-96423 GCA_034783455.1 Micropsitta finschii | reverse complement strand
TTAAACCATTCTGCCATATTTTAAGTGGTAATGCCAATGGTTTTAGGTATGGCTTGGTGTGATCAGGGATGTATCTTACCTCATTTGGGCTATTCTCTATTGCTCTGCTGTCTCAGTGGTCAAAGGATCAGAATCCGTTTAACTGCAACTCTGTGCGACTCCTGGACAGGGGCATGTATATGAACCCATTTCTTACCAAAAATGCCCTCATGAGAGATATTTTGAAACATAATAACTAACAAATACAGGCAATTTGAGATGGCTAATGAAAGTATTAACTAGACTTGCCCATCCTGCTCATGAGTTATACCTGTTTGAGCTGCTTGTCTATTCCTTCTGTAAGGCGTGGCATGCTGTTTTAAAGTGCACAATCATGCAGTTTGCTTTACCTCAAAATATTTGTCTTAAAATGCATCAAACCAGCATCAGTTCACAATCTGCATGTCCAGCAGCTCAGACACTTCTGTGGCAGAATCAGGACAGAGCTGGTGTTAGATGGGTCCCCACTTCAGTGCCTGGTCCCACTGCTGCTGGCTTGCCTCCTCATCCCCCAAATCTATTTTGAGAATCATCAATTTTAGAAGTCTGGATGTCCCAGAGATGGTTGCATTGAAGGGAAAATCTGATGTTCACAAAAAATATGCTTTCAAAATACTTTCCCATTGTATTTAATGTTGGAACATTCAGTGCTAGAGTAAAAATGAAAATAGATATATTATTCTTACCCTAATCCTTCCATATATTACAAGGATTTTGTTCCTTTTTCCACTTGTTCTTGGACTGTATTTATAAAACTATCTTAGCAAGGTACCACAATAAAACACTCTCCAACTGACAATAATTTCTTTCTCAGTAGTATTTGAGATTTTCTCTGATACAAGGAACCTTGACAAGACTATAACTGGATAATGCTGGTGACAATTCATTTTTCATTTACTAAAAGAAATAGAAGAGAAAGGGGTCCAAATAATGATTTTATCTTGTGTATTGAAAAAATATTTATCTTTGAATGAGAATCTGTCTTGTGTGACTTTCTGCTTTGTATGATCAAAAGACTGGAGCATTTCTTCGTCTTTTCCTTTACAAAGCATTCTTGTTTTCTTGTTTAGACCATTCTCAGTTGATTTGACATGAATCTTGGCTGGGTTTATTCCAGTTTTAATGCTATATATCAAAGTAAGTGTCCTGCCTTGCTTGTTTTAAACCCCTGAGCATGTCCTTGGCAAGCTAGGTATTTCAAGGAACCAAAACACTTTCACACTGAGCAGTTTTGTTCAGTTAATGACAACTCTTTCTTTGCTTCCTCTTCTGAACCTTCACCAGACACTAAATATGAATAAGGCTCTTAACTGAAGTTTATAAAGTCGTGGTGACTGAAGGTAAGAGACGTGCCTTTCTGAGTCCATCCTCTGTGTGTGTGTGCCTGGAGATCTGAATGCAGTGTGGAGTACTTGCTGGAACTGAAGAAACGTCACAAAACTTGTGCTACTGCTCCTCAAAATGATTGAAAATGAATTGCTGCCCTTTTTTTCTCAATTTGATTTAATGGGATATTACATTTCTTTGATATACCTAATGTTGTACTTTTTCCTCTGGAGAAATACAAACCCGGTCATTTCCTCTGATACTTTCTTTTTCAAAGTGTGCATATTACAGTGGATGAAAAGCTGCTCTCTGTTGCCATCACAGCTTTCTAGTTTATCATAGCTTTCTAGTTTGATTCACTTTTTAGTACTTTGATTCTAAATATTGTGGGGAAAAACATCTTTTCCAACCTAAAATTTCTAAAATTTAATTTTGTGAAATGGCTGAAGTATTTATTTTAATGCCTGCAATAAACAGTCTTCATGTACTTTAGCCTACATTAATTCTTCCTGAAAACGAAAGTAAATGTACAACAAACCAGACTATACTGTGACTGTCTATAGTCATTAAAGAAAGTAAGATCAAAATTGAACCTTTTTTAACAGCCCCACTGAATTATAGCTAGCGGTTGAGAGTATTCCCGGCACAGAGAAAAGACAGTGTTAATGTGCCTGTGTAAGCAATACTGTACATCTATCTGTCTGGATATATGATCATGAGCTGAAGATTGTTTATTGTCAAAGGCTGAGTGGCTAATAAATGCTGGCAATGGCTTGGATTCAGTGGAATGCTGCACAGCTGCAGCATTAGTCAGACTTTCCCTTTTCTGAATTCTGTAATCCTTTCAATATTGCATTAAATATGTTTTCAATATTTATCTGGATAAAAATGTGCTGAATATTGCAACTGTTTCATTCTGATGTTTGTTACATAGGAAATCTGTATAAGGCAGAAGGTAACAATGTTTTTATCACTAAAACCTAATGCAGCTGCTTCTTGCTTTGCTTGCTCATTCAGAGGCTTGTGCTTGGGCTATTTACAGCACTTGGTAAGCCTTTGTGATTGCTTGGAGGTGAAGGCATGTCAGAATTTCTGTAGCCAAATTTCAGGCCTTAGTGCTTGGTTGAACTCACTGAACTGACCCGTCACAAGAATCAGAGTTCCTATAGATTTCAGTGTCAGTAGAATTTAGAGGATGGATTTTGGATTTGTTATGCTTCGTAGTCCAAATCCTTGACAAGGCAGGAGTCAGAATGGTTTATTAATATGTCACTATTTTTTTATTAGTTTTCCTAAGTGATAAGCTGGTCTATTGTTAGCTGATACATTGTCTCTCTCAACTTTTTTTTTTTTCAAACAATTTTTATCTATGAACCAGATTATTTGGATAACAGTGATTGCAATTAATGATGTGGGAGCAGGGAAATATGCTCTCCTTATGTTGTGGGTTCAGAATTAAGTCAGGGAATCCAAACACATGCAGTTCAAGTTAACCACATGGTCTAATGCAGTCCTGGCGATGCTGAGGATCACTGTGTCCATGTGTTTCTACCAGCAATTACTTTCCCAGCTGCTGTTGAAATAACCAGAAAGCACACCAAATGGAATGGTCTGTAGGCACCAAAGATAACCCACTGCTGCTTGGGAGAATTGGGATCTTAAAGGTCTTTTCCAACCTAGCTGATTCTATGATTAGCCTGACCTGGAAACAACTGGGCTGTGTAGGCATTAGGAATGGAGAAGGTCGTTAAAAAATCATATTCAAATTCAAAGTGTCTTTTGTACTTTTTTCCCCAGCTGTATTACTAATAGCCTGATCAGACTTAAGCAAAAAGCCTATTGAATCCATTAGCTGTAGGTCACTGATTCAAGGAGATTAACAGTAGCAGAAAGTGAAGGATAATTACTGGTGTCTGTCTAACTACTCCTAGTGTTCGCCTTGCAGTTAAAGCTAATTTCAGTCACTTATTGGCAGTCACAGTGGCACCAGCAAGTGAGTGGGTCATGGAGACTAAACCATGCATTCATCCTGAATGGTCCCTTAAGAAAAAGGTGGGAGAGTGTTGGAGAAGCTTGAATGAAAGTTGCTCCCATTTCGTGAACATGTAGAAAGCCTTAGGAGCCAGAACTGTTGACAACTTCTGGTGCGTAAAAAACCGTGCATCTGTGTGAACTGCTGCAAGCATACACTGAAAATGAGAAGCCTAGTGTTAAGCTGAAACTTCTACATAATAATCTGGAACATAAACTTGCACTGCTTTGCCCCATTATCTCTTTAGTATAAAGACTTTTCATCTAGTCTCTTGATGGTGGCTCATTGGCATAACATTTTAAGTGATTCAAATAAACAGAAAAATTGAATACTGGTTTCTTTGTTCAAGAAGAAACTCACAAAAAGTGAAAAGGACAGACCTTGCTTGCTCTCTGTGTTTGGATATTGGCTTTCCAGTATTTTCAAGTACACAAAGCAGTTTCTCATCCCATGCCACTTTATAAAGCATTGATAGCCAGTGTATATTGCCCATTCAGCTTGTGATGCAATATGTCATATTTGGTCTTTATACCCAGAACAATGATTTATTTTGTAGTAACAGCTTAAAAAGAAATTAGCCCCATCTCATTACAGACAGTGCATATTTTTTCAGAGAAGAGCGACAGCTATAGAAGACCTTCTCTTGACAGTAAAAATGTATAGATATATTATTATATACTTGCTGAGTTGAAAGTCACAGCACAGTCAGTCAGACTCTTCTTGTCTGCCGGAAAACATTGCCTATCAGTTCTTCTGTGTTATGTGGTTTCTTTGTTTTCTTTTTCAAGATTGGTGTCAAGAAACACAAAGTCCATGGAACGGAGAATATTAGGTATCTGCCAAGTGAGTACAGCTATGTGTGTTGGTACCTTCGCCACACTACAGATGCGTCAGATGAACTGGAGAGCTGAGAGATCATAATTATAAAAGTAAGGTACATTGAAACATTGAGTAATATGCATATTCCTCCCTTCTCCCCCTGGCAGGTCACCAATGCTGTTGTCACAGTTGCAGCTTAGTGACCAGCTTTTACATCACTGTGCCCTCTGGTAACGGTACAAACCCCAATCCACGTGGACTGTGTTGCTGCCATGTCACATTTATTTAATTGGTTTTCCACTGTCACACCACAGCTGCTTTTGATATTGCCCAATCAACATTTTTCTCACTCAACAAACATGTTTTGCATTATGTTTTCCCTAGATCAACAGGCATTCCTTTTTCTATCAGATGGAACTTCCAGCCCGTAGTTTCAAATGCTGTAGGCTCCTTTCTCTTAGTGCTTCTTGGTTTCTGGCTGCTTACTACTTTTCCAATCAAATATTGCTTCTGGCCTTTATTTGGATGCTACCACTTGCAAATCACTGTGAGATACATGAAATGAAGTTTAGATTATTACTAAATACTGTAGCTCCTCTTACAGTATCTCTTCCTTTCTCCATGCACAAATTTATGTGTTAATATTATACAATCATAGAATCATAGGATAGAATATAAATTATCATTTGTTTATGGTCAAGGAAGCCCTGACCTCCTCTGGGATTTACAGTCCTTGCCTCAAACAGCCTGTTTTGTTTACACAATTTGCTGGTTTTCTATCTGTGCTGGTATCGTATGGCTGTGTCAGCACATACCAACTGCATGCGAGTTTGGCAATAAGCAGCAGACAGATGGGTGGCTCACCTGGCCCCCTACCAGTGCTCAGCTTGCCCACAGCGGCACTTGCAGAAGTATGGCCCCATGCTGGTGCTGTCCCTCAGATGGTCTATGGACCTGGGACAGCACAGGTTGTACCTGCGGCCACCCCGGTGTGGGGCTGTGTGGGCACCCTTTGGAGACTATGGAATGTAGAATCATAGAATGGTTTTGGTTGATAGGGACCTTAAAGCTCATCTAGTTCCAACCCCCTGCTCTGGGTAGGGACACCTTCCACTAGACTAGGGTGTTCAAAGCCCCGTTCAACCTGGCCTTGAGCACTTAAACAGCTCCCTGTGGAGTGTGATCCATTCTACTGTGAGACGGGCTCTGCCACTGGTGGGATGGCTGCCTCCCTGCACCCCATTGCATGTTTGAGCAGATCATATTGCATGGCTTTGACCCTTAGCTGAGGGGCCCACCAAAATTATTTAGCTATGGAAAAAAGTTGCACAAGAATAACATGAAGGAATTGTACAACACACAAATGCTATTATACAGAGATAGGTATCTGCAATTTTTTTGTTCAGTTTGGGGCGACTTTCACAGATACACAAAGCAGCTGGTCTGCACCTGGTTTGTATCCAAAAAGGCCTTTGCTCATGAATAAGTACATGACTAAGAATAACATTGCAGGTCTAATCTACTTACAGTCATAAAAACTTCAGCTTCACTATGGGTGCCCTGGAATAAGGGATGAAGTAATTTTGTCAAGTTTTAATGCAGAATCATTTTTTATTTGCATTATTAAAAGTGGAGTTTAAGGCCAAGAAAGTGTATAGCCAGACATTGTTTGGGGGGTTGAAAACACAATTTCATGTTTATTTTTCTGTCTGGAAGGTGGTTGATAATCCCGACAATCAGCATATAGCCTGGCTGTTGGACTTCCAACGGTAGCTGTTCTTATTGTCAATCTGGATCTTCAGTAACTAGATTCAAGTTATAATTTAGAAAACACAGAAGATATCTAATAGTAAAAAGAAGGTTCCATGAAAAGAAAACCATGAGGGTTAGATGCCTCCTCTTAGATTTTTGTAGAGCCTTATTTTTTGTGGTTGGATGCGTTCTGTCCTTTCTGAAAGAAAAGAAAGAAAAAAGAAAAGAAAGGTTTGCCTTTTCACTGTAACTGATTATTTAGTTCCTCAACTAGTCTATTTTCTGTGAGCATGGTCAGAAATGCAATGTCTTTCTACTGCAGTCCACCTGCTTTATGTAAAACACAGACTGCAATTGTGCTCTTTTTCTCTACCACTGTTACACAGTCCTCAAAGCCATCTCTTCCATCCTGAGTATGAGAAAGAAATCATGGCTACTTGCCACTGGGCTTGAGCAGAGTCCTTTAATAGGAAAACTACATTTACTTAGGAGAATAACATCATGTGTCAGGGCTATGGCAACAATAACACCTCTACTGCCAGAAAACACTTAGCCTGGGTGGCTCAGATGGCCCAAAATATTTAAGAGCATTTTTCTTATACTGTAAATTCCCTATGGTACGTTATTTTCTACTGAAAGCTAATAACTACCCTGTCTGTAAAGCAACTGGTCTTAAGTTTATTAGCTTGCAAGACAGAGAAATAACAGACACATATCACTGACATTTAACAAAGATATCTTTCATGGGTTTCTGTATATTTTCATATGCACCACACGTTTCTCTTTAGTTAGAAAAACACATTTTGAACCACATTCTGAGTAACTTCTTAGGAAGCAAAGCACATTTTCCAAAAAGTCCTTAGTGCTTCACCAAATACTGAGTCCCTTTTCAGAACGTTCTGAAGGATTTTGCAAGAGAAATAACATGTCAGCTTTCCTAGTGAAAGCTGTTTCACCCTTGCTGCAGCAACCGTAGTATTTTCCTTGGCATAATGGGAGAACATCATCCTATTCCTGCACTGAGGTGGAAATGATTGCACAAATGATTTTCATGTGAAAGTGGCTTCTTCAGGCAGTATAAATCCCCATTCACATTACTTTAAAAGTATATTATTAGTCTGCTTCTTTTAGTAGAGGAATGGGTCACATAAAGATGATGCATTTGATCACTCTAGAGCAAAGGTGTAGCAGCAGTATGTTCTGCCAGTTAATTAGAACTTTCCACTATCTGGATACATCTTGTGGGTGAGTGATGCTACACAGAAGGTGGTCCAGTCAAACATGAATATTTTTGTCCTGGAAGGAGTCCACTTCCTGGTAATAATTTTAGCCACAGAATAGTGAGACTGTAAGAAGCTAACAGCTATTCTTGACTCCTGTATTTTTAACAGGCAAATCTGTACACATTAACTGGTGCTCAGTGACATAGTACACGTTATTGCTGGTTTGTTCTTCCAGTGACCGCATCCTCTTGAATTAACAGCAAGCCCCATGTGAACTGGCCAAGATCGCAGTAAACAGCAGGTCCTACAGAAAAAAATGGAGAAAAATGGGTGGCACGCTTGGTAAAATTATTTCTATTTTAAACTGGCCTGGACGATTTTTGGAATCTGAATTTTGCTGTGAAAAGAAGAATTTCAAAAGAATGCATCTCCCGAGTGACCCAAGTTTTTGAGTTGAACCATATGGAACTTCAAAAGCTGAAGCTGCAAGTTGTGAAAGTCCTCCTTGAGGGCCTGGGGCTCTGCTGAAGTTGTGGCAAAAGTTTTGTTAGCTTAAATGGGAACAGGAACAAGACTTTGATTATTCTTTTTTAAAGTCTATGAAGAAGTCCAAGTAGCAGTAGCCCTGACTAGTAATAAGAAAAAAATCAGAGAACAATAGTTGTACATCCTGGAATGTCAGTGTTAACAGCTCAAACTGCAGTCCCAAACTCTTAATAAGATGAAAAGCAGAGGGACTAATTTTGTTTTGTGACCCAAGCACAACAAAGGCTACTCAGAAACCTGCCTGGGTGGTATGTTAGAGGACAAGGAACTGAGATAAAAATATTCAGGAATGATCCAAGCTTTACACTAAGGAGAAGCTATTGTGTCTAGGGCTAAAAGGGGGAATGATGGTGTTTTATAGTCTAACGGTTTCAAATGACTTACAAGGAACGTGTATATTTCTCTCTTTATTGGCTCACCTACTTAAAGGTGCACAAAGGCACAATGTTTTATTATCACAGTGCCAGTGGGACTTCAGTTGTGAGCTTACAAGACTGGTGTCTCTGCATGATCCACACAAAGAGTAGGCATTTGACAGAAAGCAAGCTGTTCCTCTTCATCACCCTCTTCTCCAAAACTTTGACATGACAAAATGTTAACTTTTTTTCTGCATGAGTGGCAATTGCTAATTTGGGTAGAAATTATTTGGCTACAATACTTGTGGAAAAAAGCACAGAACACTGGGAAACGTTTGCGGATAGTACAACCCTGGGTTTTATTTGGACAGTTTCCCAGGCACTACAGAAATGGAAGCGTGGTGCTATTGCATTTTGAATTTTAAATAAAATGGCCTTTTTAGAGGTATTGCAAAGTACTACCTTTAGAATCTAGCATTCAGGTTCCTTAAAAAAATTTGCTTGTCCCTTTCAACCTACCACTAGCAGCAAAGATGGCAAACGGCAAAAAAGGCTTCCTAAGGTGCAGTGAATATTCATGTAAGAAATCCAAACTAGGCTTCCACATATGATTAACACACTGAAGGTGTTCCAGGCAGCCTCATCGAAGGCAGCCTTATCAGATATACATGCCATCTACACATTCTTTCATTGCTGACAGATAACGCAGCAGATCCAGTAGTTCCTTTGTTTTGGATTATTTTATGACTACACCAAATTCAGATTTTAAAGTATCTGGAGTCACAGATTTTGTTTTATCTTAAAATCAGCAAGGAATATGTTAATGTAAGTGCAATGATGTTTTAATGAATAAACATTGCTCCTATTTATAGTATTTTATCTCTGAATATGACCCTTAGATGTGTAGGAATGACTGTCTAAGAGAACCCAAAGGCAAATATTTACATATTTACAAATTACATATAAGGTTGAATGTTGAAAGCCTTTACATTGTTTTTCCATGAAGAACAACAGTGACAAAACAGTGCCTGCAAAAAAGAGTGGAGATGTGTTCTCATGTCCGTACATATCTTTTCCTCATCCACCTTGCAGCATTTATTTCAGTCAGTGGAGGGTTTCTTTGCCTAGCACTTTGGACTCTTTTCTATCCAGCTCCTGACACTACTGCAGACTCTGAGTGGAGGAGAAAAGGGATATTTGGGTTACGTGTCTGCCCACCTGTTTTTTAGAGTTTCCGAAGTATTTCTCTTCCTGTGGTTTTTCATGTGCTTTCAACAATACTTTTCAAGGTCTATTGATCTAGCATAAAGTGTAACCATTACTATACCCAGAATACTTGAAAATTACCATCCTGTGTTTCTTCTGCATTCTGTAGCCATTAAACAAATGCAAAAAGATTGGCATCCTATGGCCAAGTCAAGCAGGAGTAAAGTGAACAAAGCTGTAACAGCTCAGAGGAGAAGGCGGCAAAAATAGCTTTAAATTTGGGGAGCTTCTTTCAAAGGCTGCATTGTTTAGTGTTCAGAGTAGATCTGTCTTTCCATCTCCTTCTGCTTGGAGGAAATGTTTGCATGGTAAACTGGAGACAATTTACAGGTAGTGGAGGTAAATTTGGGACTTGCAGTCAGTCCCTTATCTGTCTACATGTACTGTTCACACGTGATTAATATGTGCTGTGTTAAGTGTGGGTAAAGAGTCCTGTATGTGTGGCTGACCAGACAGTTCTGCTTTGAGTACTATGCATCCTAGGCCAATATAAAAATGATTTAATACTGCCAGCAAATACAGTGGTTTTCTGTAAAAGTTAGAGAATGCAGTTTGTAATTTGAAACTGTTGTACGAATGCAGAGTATTTGTTGAAGGGTTTTCACATACCACCTACAAGAGAAAAAAAACACCAGGTTTTTGGATGTTTCTCTATTTGTTTGGGTTTGCATTTTTTGGTGTGTTTTTTGGTTTTTTGTTTTGTTTTGTTTTGTTGTTTTTTTAATTGTAGCATAGTCTTAAAATTCAGATTTCAAAACTCTTACAAAAAAAAAAAAAAGAGGTCATACATACCTTTTTCTTTTGCTTTTTCTTCATTTATCCCTTTTCAAAAGTACATTGATTTCTGATAAAATGCAACTAATTCTACATGTAATCCATAAACATAAGAATTATGGGCTTAAGTTTCAGAGTTCTGGAGTTTTACATATTTATTCAGTTAAGTATCATTAGCAGAATATATTTTTATTTCTTTTCTTTGAAATGCTAACATACAACAAAATCTACCCCTCGAAGTTCAGCAATCTACTTCTATTCCTTTTCCATCCTCTGAAAAATCTAAATGGAATGTGTCTAGCTGTTGCACAGTGGTGACTTGCAAGTATTACTTCTTGCTGCAAATAATGTGGTCTGGGTGAAAGACATTTGAAGGTAAGCTGCTGGTTATGGACATTTATCATGTCCTCAACCCCTAAAATGGCCTAAAATTCATGCAGTGCTGAGTAAACAATATGTGCTTTGGAAGAGGGCTTTATGTTTGGGAAAGGCAAAGAGAGGACACAAAGAATTTAGGTTTTCCATCTTTCTTTTACTCAGTGTTATTGAGCAGTAACAATTTACGTGTTAAAAAGAAAACCAACTCTGTCTACTTGTTAGGGATCTATTTTTAACTAGTAGCAGGACAAGGCAAATGATGTGTGCTACAGTAACATAACAGCTACTTTACAGGAACAGATAGCATGTCGTGTTTTGTGGCACTGGAAGCACTTTAGACATATATTCACAGTCTACTGGTTATCAAGGTGCACTTTGGGTTCCCCCCAATTTTATCATTGCAAGAAAACAAATTATTTTCCTAAACTTGGAGGACTTCAATATCCAGAGATACCTGCCTTGACTGATAAAGTTGCATAGGCTTATCAATATCTCAGTTGCAGTAGAAAGGTTAATAAAAATAAATGGTATAGTTATAAAGAACTTTTTTTTTTTTTTCCACAAAAATGTGCTATAAATGGCATTATCACTGTACCTGAAATTGCAATTTGCCCATTATGAAGGCATGAAACAATTTGGGACATCATTTATTTCCCCACACTATAGTAGTTTATAGATGGAGTGACACATTAATGGAAAAGTCTATAAATGAGTGCTAATTATGTGACCAGATTGATTCAAATGGGATGAGTTCTCATTTATTTTAATTGATAACTTCAGTTCTTACCTGACAGAACAAAATAATAATGAGAGTGACAGTTATTGGGAAACACACATTGAAAATTATACTTCCAGGGTTTTATATATGTGATAGAAATTTATAGCACGGTAAACTATCTAGGGCGAATTTTTTGTTGTATTTTTACTTCACAGATTTCAGGAACAGTAAAAAGAAGTATATTATAAGAAAAATGCTGCTGACAGTGGGATTAATAACTTATGAATGAACTGTTTAGCCTCTAGTTAAATTGGACTGCTTTTGAACTTAATTATACTGATCCTGGAATATTAAAATTTAACATTAAAATTGTATTTTAACAAGTAAAAATGGACTAAGCACTTCATAACCTGTGCTTAAGCAGAAGTCATCTGTAAACATTGTTTATATATATATTTATA
>JAVHNF010069282.1:16486-27904 GCA_034783455.1 Micropsitta finschii | reverse complement strand
TATTTTAGTTTAAAACTAAATCAGATATGACAGTAATGGAAACTGAAAAAAGTGTCATAATAATGAGATATTTATATCCAACTACTTAAAAAGCTAAACAGACTAAATATTGACTTCACTGACTTTATTCATTCTAAATGTTGCCCAATGTGGCACACAAAACCACGAATTATTCAGCAGTCTAATAAGGGGAATGCTGCATGCCTCTAGCGGCCTTTCTCTGTGAGCCAGTAGTTAAAATCAATCAAATTTTGGTACTGTAGTTTTGTCCATAATTTCTTGTCTGATCTTGGCTACTGCCCATTAGCTATTTTTTTATATGTAGTTTTTATACAGCAGGTTTTATGCTGTATTGGAAAAGCCCGAAGTCTAGCTTTCCATGCTCCCAAATAGAAAACTGTAAACATAATGAGTAGTATCTAAGAGGAGCTACTACTATTCAAACGACTTTGGTTGGAAAAGCCTTTCTTCTTCCCAGAATGACATTCTACAGAATTACCTTAAGTTACATTAATTCCTTTATCATATATCTTAGTGAGATACAAATACATAACGTATATGAAATATCAGATTCAATTCCTATTTGAAGTACATGAAAGTACAGAAATACTGCAATAAGTAGGATAGTTTAACTGCTTCCAGCCACTGCTTAGGGATCTGATGATCATAGATGCTCTCATGAAAGTTGAATGAATGCCTGAAAGTATTTAGCTTACAATTACAGCACATTATAATCATGACTCTTTTTTAATGAACAGAGAGAAGTAATCAATTATTTTATTGATGGACTCAGATTTTCTTTTTTTTTTTTTCTTTTTTAACCAGCACTACCGTAATTTTCAGCTTTGAATGGTCCTTTTCGAAGGACTAAATTAAGAACGGCAGGTATTTTAGTGGGGGAGCAACTAATTGTATATCTGGAGATGTAATGAAGCCCAGAAATATTTCTCTCCTCTGGGAGATGAGAGTACTGGCTAATACAATAGCTTACTTCTTTCATGGTTGACAGTTGGAGGGCTTTTTTAAATAATGGCAGGAAATTCAGAGCTTTTCTTTGTACTCCTTTCCTTTCAGTATGCCGGATGCCCTGGCACCAGAGAGCTTTTGAAACCTTCTCCTGTTTCTTCAACACCTGATGGCGATTGTTCGACTGGAGATTTACAGCTGACCTGAGACTCAAACAGCTGAAGTTACAGAAGCTTGAAATGGTGTTGGATTCACTGGAGTGGCAGTGTTACGATCATCCAATGGCCGCTGATCAGTGAAATGAGATGCTAATTTCTGCATTCCAGCAGTCAAATGTTCCTACCATCACAATCACCAACACATCCCAAAGAAAAACCTATTTAGAGGCCTTATCTTCTGGCCACATTTGCATACATTTGAGCTCTAACCACATCAGTCACATTACTAGCTGTAACAGAATATCTCCTGTGATAGTTCATCCCAGGCTACAAAAGCTTTGAAGAGATAATTAACAAGGCCTTCATCCTGCAAGTTCTTATGTGTGCAATAAAAGTTCCCTGATGCAATAATAGTTAAAAAGGAAAACGTATTCCAGGGATAAAACTAGTTCAACACCTGAACAATATTTTCAAACTGTAAAATACTCTCTCAGTAGTAATTTCTTCTCTCATTAGCCTTGTAATTAGTATTATCATCAATGCCCCTATTCAGATGTGAATATGTAATGATAGTAATTCCCACATCTGCAAGAACAGGCTTTATGTGGAAAGGGGAAAATCCTTTGGCAGGAAATGTCTTTTTTTTGTTGTTGTTTCTTTAAACAAAAGAGAATGGCAGTACTATACTTAAAAAACCAGCCCCCAGCAAAGATGTATAATTTCTTTTGTGAAACACTAATAAGTAATAAGCTAAGAAAGAAGAGATTAAGAATGTTTTTTAAGAATGTATATTACGGCTTGGATTATATTCTTGAAATTATTAAAATACTCTTAAAAGCAATTTAGTCTGGGTTATTTTAACAGAAAAACATTTTCTAACAGCAACAGACTATCAGGATCTTGCTCAGTGTAGTAAATCATGCAGAGGCATATTCAGGTTTGTATACAGTTATGCATTACCAATCATTTATATTTTCATATTATTATTTTATATTTACACAGCACAATATCCAGTTTCCAGGAATCCTACTAAGACTACTGAGAAAGAACCTGTGCTTAGGAAAATACCTAAAAGGACATTGCCTAAAACTAGCTTGGCAACCTACTCTTCAGGCTGAAAAGAATATGTTGCAAACATGAGTCAAAAGATCACACAGTTCTCTTTAAAACCAAGAGTAGTTATTTAGACACTAAGTTGTGTAAATCTTGTAAATAAACAAACTGAAATTTCATTGGTATCCTTTATTTGTATAATACAACCTTTTATGCAGGTGGGTTGCTATTTACCTTCCTAACTTAGCATCAGTTACATATTATAAAGAAAGACGTTGCATCCTCCCACCCCGGCCTGTGTGTTTGTGAGGAAAAGGTGCCATGAAAATTCCTGAAACTAATACTTACCAGAAATCCTTTTAAAGACACAGACATAAAATTATTCAAATTACAACTGAAAAAGTCTATCAAATGAAGCAGACATTCTGTTTCTCTACTTAGTTCATTACAGTATTTTCAGTATTGCTTAGCCTTTGGGTAAATAATGTCTTGGAAATGTAGCAGAATGTTCTAGCAGAATCCTACAAATAAAAGATGTCTGTGTTGTGGTTTTAGTTTGGTTTGGGGTTTTTGGTGTGTGGCGTTTTGTTTTTGGGTTTTTTTCAGTAAGACCCCCACCTCAAACTTTAAAAGTTATTTGTGGTTTAAAACATTTTACAGTTTATCAAGTTACATTGAGAAGAATGTTTTTACTGTTATTTTATGAGTCTATAATACAGAGTTTTATAAGATAATTTTGAACTAAAGCATCTTCAATAAAACATAAAATAATGACTTTGTGGGAGAAAAAAAAAACCTGTAAGCAATAGCTACTTCTATAATGCTTGTGAACAGGTTTAACATATCAATGTGTACATAGTCATAATACAGACCAGTCAATAAAACAGGGAGCCTCTTTTTCATGCTCAATGTTGCTTTTCAATAGGTTTTCACTCATGCTTTCTTCCTTCACTTCTATCTGAGAGGCTAGGAGCTTACACTGTAATAACTGCTTTTAGAAAAATATCAATATAAAATATTTTTTAGGTTAAAAGCAATACAGATTTTCAAGCTAGAACAGGTTTAGCCAAACACATCTCATCTATTAATGATGAGATTAATACAAAAGATGGTAGAATTGTTTTAAAGATAGTTTTAAAATTATCCCTGCTTGTAACTTTAACTCAACAATTGCATTTCAGTCATAAAACTGCATCCTGAAGAAAATGTCTTGCAATTTTCCAAACAGAAACAAATTACTACATTTTAGTTGGTATTATTTTAAAAGTATGGTAAGTTTCACAGTGATGATTTTATATCAGATGTTTTCAAACCTGTGTTAAGGAGAAGCAGTCCTTTTGGCATCAGGCAAGTGATGTTCTAAAGCCTCTGTTTGCCTGTGCTTGCAGGAACTGGCATAGCTCTTCTCTTTAACAGCATCTATACCACATTACAGTAAATGAAAATGTAGCTCTTCATTTCATTAAATAGACAACTCAGAAAAATTATAGCCCCCCAAAAGAATGATAACTGTGTCATTTTAAAACACAGCACTAACTTGCCAGTTCAAAGCAGATGTAGCAATGCAGGCAGAAACATTTATTAGCATTTATATATCTAGAAAGGCAGACATCAGTGTCTGCCAGGATTCTGAGTAGCTTCTCACCTCTAAGTATCTAAATACTGGTTTGAAATGAACGCTACTATGTTTAAACCATGTGAATCTTAATGTCCAAAGATATTTCCAACTCCCAGTACATGAATGGACTCACCAGGCAACCTATACCACAAAACCAAGACAGCTCAGGCTGGAACTGCTTAATGAAGCACTGAGAAAGAGCTTCAGCAATGAAGTGGGATGAAGTGGGGGCTTTCAAAGGTCTTCCTTCTTTATTATTCATGTTTCATGATTGGCTTCCCAAATAATGGAGTGCATTTGTGGCATATGAAGCAGCTCCAAGAGGAATTATGAAATACCTGAACTGCAGTATGAATTTAGTTGAACCCAAAATGATCTGTACACATGAAAGATTTCTCTGAAAACTAGTCTCATTTCAGGATTCATGAAAACAAATTGAATTAGCATACATCATTACAAGTAAAGCTGTGACAATTACTCACTCAAGAATCTATTGAAACAATAATTTGTGACTAATATTTCCAATTAGTTGCTCAGCTACAGTCATAACAGTTCCAACCTCTTAAATTGCTTAAAATTTATGACTTTAATAATGCTAAAGACTATATTTAAATATTCACTTAATAGCAAGTCTAGATATGCTAGTAAAAAAGGACATTGTATCACAGCAGTGGTGAATTAAAAAGCAGATTTATGTAAGAAAGTGCTATCCCTGGTATCATCTGCAAAGTTACTGAAAGTCTATTGCAATATTCTAAATAGTTCTTAATAAAAATCACAGAAAAAATCTTCACCATTATTACTAGTTGCACATTTTACAAGAATTTCTACATAAATCATCCCCATTATATTCCATAGAAACATCTTGATAATAATATCTTCTTTTCTGTGCATATCTATAAATATATGTGTATGTTTAAATAAATATTTTGTGTGTACATATGTATCCATTGCATTGAGGATTTCCACTGGAACTTAATTGTTTGAAGATATTAGAGAAAAAAATACTTGTGCAATAGTCATGAAAGCCGTATCATGGATTCATTCACCATCCGTTTGCTACACCTGACTTCTAGAAAAAAAAAAAAAAAAAAAAAAAAGAGTAAAACAGAAAAGGTTTATTGCAGAAAAAAAATCACTAATCACATGAGTAGCATTACTTTGTTTACAGATTTAAAGTAATATAGAACACACAGTATAGAAGATTAGTTTTGTATAGAACCTATTACTATCAAGACAACAAGGCTATTTGCTGATATTGTCCTCTGTAGACAATTGTACTCCTTCCTACCATTTACTCAAAAAGGTACATTTTCCTTTGGCATTCTGACATGTTAGAAACTTTTTTCAAACACAGGGAATATATAATTTTTCCATTTTATTTCTCCACTGCATTAAAAGTCAGAGTAATAGAGAGTTGTTCTTGGAGAAGGAAATTTTCTGTGTGCTTATCTGAAACAAGCAATCTTGTGATGCAAGAGATCTGTATCATAGATTAGTATTTGGAATGAAAACTGTAATGAGTACAGATATTATTGGAGTTGTTCTTTAGCCCCAAGTGAATATTAATGGCATGTGTTTTGTATTTCATGATACACTTTGAGAACTCTTAATTAATAGAAAATACTTCCATTCTTAGCAATATGCAGTGCTTGCTATTGAGTAAGATTTTGTGTAAAAGTAATGTGATTTGGATAATTAATTTTTAGAAGACCTCAGCTAGATACTTGATGCTTTCCGTACTTACTGTTTTGAAGCCTCTGCTATCCTCAGTCAGCCTTCCAAACCTAAGGGCACATTAAAAGAGAGACCAAAAACAATAAACATAAATAAACAGCACTTTTAATGACAATATCTAATAAATCTGCTTTGTATTAGAGCTGGTAGCATTTGGACATTGAGTTCGAAATAGACTGTAACACTCTATTTGCAAAGTAAGGCCAAGATCACCAAATGGTCCCCAGTTACACATTCCTTTATTAACAGTTTGCTTTTGTTCATTCTTGGGTTGTTGAAAAAAAACCCTCATAAAACCAGAGTTATGTTTTTTTTAGATCATATCTGTTTTCTAAATAAGCCAAACATCACCAAATGTCCCTCTTTATTATGTGTTCTAAGAACACATAAACTGCAATAACAAATAAGATTTTTAAAATCAGAACAACAAGAAGTGATAAACTGATGCAATGAGTTACAACAAACCTGTGCCACTGACAACACAAATCAGGATGTAGGAGTTTAATTCAGTCAGCAGTTGCAAGAGCATAAGAGAAGAAACCTATTATAAAGTCCCTCTGCTAGTTCACTAGCTAGAGTCACTTTGCTCTGGAATAAAATCACTGAAAGAAATAAAAAAAATCTGAGAAAAAAACAAAGAAGAAAAAGCAAAACCCAACCCCCCCCCTCTAAAAAAATAAACTAAAACAAACAAGCAAACAAAAAAAAAAACAAAACCCCCAAAAAACCAACATGCCATCTAGAACTATATTTTAGGCAAAAATAACAGGCTAAGCTTTTAATTATATTTTCATATTTGGAGAATGTGATTTTCCTTAATTACTTTCAGCAGAACTCTTAACATCTCTACTTACATTTTTAGTAAGTTACTTTCTATTGCTTTAATGTGATAAATGCAACTATATATAATCAGAGTGGTGCTGTTTATAGCATTAAATTACAGTGTATTTATCTCCCAGATTACACAATCTGACATTGTGAGGGTCTACAAGATGCCCCTTGCCTTGCTTGAAGTTGTGGAGTAGTCAACAAACTCCACAACATCCATCTCCAGCTCATCTTCCTCACTTTCTCAAGTCCCTCTTACTTGTCACTGACTGGTAAAGAAGATCAGAGAAGTTAGACTAAACCAACCATTTTCTTTCTTATTTCTAGGTTTTTATTCTGCTATTTATTCAGCTATGCTGAAATGCTACTTACCTGGCAGAGAAGGAACTAACTCCAGAGTAGAGTACGAACCAGAATAAACTAAGTTGGCAAAATATGACCAGAAGGTATCAAGGTCCAAACGACTCACGTTGAACAGACCTTATTTCATGATGCCTGACTCATTCTGAAAAGTACTTCAGCCATGTGGCTGAAGTGCTTTGTCAGGAAATATGTCTGCTTAAGATAACTGAAACACTTACTTTTGATAAAATGTGCGCACAACGTCCTTCACTGCCTGGATACCAGATAATTGGAATTATCCACTAATCCAATCACAGCAAATTATATCTGTGACCATGTAGACAGGCACACACACAAAGATGGGGGATATTTCACCATGAATAGTTTCAAAATATACAACGTTTCACCCTGATTTATAAGTATCTACTTTCTGTTCAAAATAAACTCACTTGCTAACAGCCCTCAGTCAAATCACTACCACAGTTTCTGTATTCGTGTATTACATACTCTGGAAACTACCCAAAGACAATTAGAAAATTATAATCCTATATAAAAGTCTAAGGAAATGGATTTAAATTAGTAAATATTTTTTTTTATAGATGCACGAAACTCAGGCTTCAGGGACTAAATGACTTCATTCAGACTTCAGTGAGTAAATGCTACCAATGTGGGGCACAGTTTTCAAGCAAATTGCATGGTGACAGACTGTCTTATCCAATAGTGGCAATTCTGTGTAAAGTATGATAGAAAAGTTGCCCGTATATATCTTCAGGAGAACTATGCTAAATTTAATCTCCTCCCCTACTATTTATATTTTATTTCTACTCCAATGCCTATAAAACAGCAGAGAGAACCATCTAACTATAGCAGCATAATACACCAGCAACAAGAATTCCTTTCATGAACATGAAACTGTGAAGCTATCTATATCGTTCATCAATGTACATGGCAGGACCTACCACCTCAGACTCCACATGAGTGAGGAGTTGAACTGTAGTTGAACATACTGTTTAGTGGGAGGTAGACCCCACCTGTGAAGCTGCCTTGGCCACCACTCTCAGCAGTGTGACAACAGGAGCAGAAAAAGTTTGGAAACCTGTGAACTGCTCCTCCGAGACTAAATACACCTTTGTAATAACCCTGTTTTTCTTTCACATCGCCTGCTGGTTGGGCTCAGAGAGGCTGCTCAGACAAACACAAATATTTTTATAGACTGTGATGCTAGACTTGTTCTTACAAGGAAGCAAAATAGGGAATGTTCAAAAAACGGGAAGGTTTTGAGTTGTGAAGCTGCAGCTGGTTATCCATTCATTATCACGTTTTACAGTGGCTTGTCTGGGTAAGTGTGAAAACATCTGAATAGTGTTGTGGTTCTTCCAGCTCTTAAGTCACTGAAGCTCATGATACACTGCACGGCAACTGTCTTTCCCAAACATTCTCTATTACACACTTAAACTAGCCAGTTTACAATCCATACTTTGTAGCAAAGAGACTAATGCTCCAGGTTAGGTTTGCAGAGTGCAATCAGGAACACAGAGGAAAGAAAGACAAAATGCATTCTTGGGAGGTTTTAGCACTAGAAGTCTTACACATGCACACAAATTAAAGGACTAATGGGTATTTAACTTTTAAAAAGATGCTGTAAATATATCTGTGGCATTTTATAATCACAACACAAAAACATATATTTCTACAGAGTGATTACGATGTAAAAAACATAAGAGGTCCCTTTACCTTTTGAGCTAATCCAAAAGTAATAACATTTTAGGTTTCTTTATATCAGGACTGACAGTAGACGAAATTCAAGAGTCAATCACAGCAGTGAAAGTGCTGCACAGATTCTCTCATACGATTTTAAAACTGATTATTCCCACCTAGCTAGGCTTAAAAGGGCAGAATGTCTGAGTAGTTGGAGTAGGTAACACAACGAGTATATATAGTCTTTGGTTATAGCAGTATAGCTTTATGCAGTCTGAGATGACAGAAGGAAAAGACTCTGTAAAGCAATCATTAATGCAAAGTCTACTTTGCCATTATTTTAAATACACACACAAAAATGTATTTTTAAAAGTAATATGAGCCATAAGTTAATGCACATTTTCTCCCGAAACACAATTCTGAGAGGAGTCTTTGCAAATCAAAGTTCCTTCTCTCTCTGCCCACCAAATTCCTTTGCTCTAATCCTTCTTTTGGGCTTTTTGCCACAGATTGACATTAGATGAATGCAGAATTATCACTTGAATTTAGAAACTGAGAGACAACAGAATTTGCTGACTGCCTATCTCCATGCAATCTAGCACTTCTGCATGTTAGATACTATTGTAAACTAGAAAATATTTCTCAGGACATCACTTATGCAAGATACTGCACTAAAGGAGCTACACAATTAACACAAACAACATGTGTTAGAAAGCAGTACAGTTTGTGTAGTTCACATTCTTCAACTTCCAGTATTTTTCCGTCTAAGCCTCACGCTGCATTACTTACATGCTCCTGCTGGGATAGACAGCCTATGGGATTTTTTCCTCCTCCACCCCCTACCTGTTAAGATACTCTTTGTTGAGCTTTGTGTCATGTGGCATTAGGCAAACTTTGTTCTGAGAGTTTAATTCTCTCTTTCCAGGTCTACTGTGGTGCGACATTTACAAACTAATGCACTTGCCCTTTATGTAGCCCCTAACATAAATCCCATGCCCAATAGGAATCATTTTGCTTTGAGAAGGAGTTTCATCTGTGCTCAAGGAAATTCAGAAAAAACCCCGTGCACCACAGACTTGGTGTCTTTTTCAACAACAGCTTGCTTCCTGTACGCAACCATTTGCTCCTTCCTGTTAAAAGTGTATATTCAGCATTACGTTTACAGCTTGAGGAGTAAACGATCTTTCTTTATGCTCCTTAAGACAGCTATAATAAAGGATTTTCTTCCCCCCAAAATTGATAATATATTTCTATATGTCAAGAACAAAATCAGAGTCACCCAACCATTTGTCTGTTTTCTTCAAATGGATGCTAGTTCATTTAATAACAGCTACCCCTATTTCCCCATCTGAGTTCTTTTGTACCTCTCTGAACATGGTTAAAATACGCTACTGTTATGTTCTTTGTAAGAGTATTATTTATTTAACAGGAGCCCATAAATAGCAGTAATTGACTAAGAATTTGCTCACACAAACTTTTAATTGGATATTATGGCCATTCTACTTATTTATAAGACATATATAAATGTCCATTTATGTATGTCCATTCATTTGTGTCAGTAGAAATTACTAAATGAAAGGGTGAAGCATGTAAAGTACCATAATCGGAGTTTAATAATACCACTGCTTCCCTTCTACATAGCGTCATTCTTTAACAGGGGGAAGAGAAAAAAAAACCCAGCTATTTTTCCTTTTTTAATATACAGAAATAGGATAGAAAAGTGAATCATTCTAAAAACAAATGGAAATGCTTCTTGGAAAATGAAACTCTGGGTGTATTTGGAACCTGACTGTTTGAAAGAAGCAGCAGCCTGTGTTTAACAAATGTTTTCCCACAAAGCCATGGCGAGTCTCCCAGACCATAATACCAAATTACAGGGCAAGTATTAAAGATCAAAAAATTGCTGTAAGTACTTTTTTTTCTTTTTTTTTTCTTTTCTTTTTTTTTTTTTTTTTTTTTTTGTTTGAAAGTTTGGCTTTATTCCTCCTTGTGAATGTCTCCTAGAAAAAAATCACTACAGAAAAAACAGTAGTTGATATCCTATTCTTACAACCTACAATGCAGAATGAAGACTTTGGGTCCAACTTTTAAGTACCTTCCATATGGAAAGTTTCTACTTTTTCACTAAAAAAATTAAGCGGCCATTTTTTGCTCTTTTTTGCTGCTACAGTAGAAACCTGCCAGTAAGTAACTACTGAATTTTTTTCTCCACTGTAGAAAAAGCTCAGCTCCAGAAAAAGAAAAAAACAGAGATCTTATAAAAATAGGCTGTGCAAAGAAGTAGTTCAAATCACTAGAGCAACCCCCATAGATTTTTTAGATCATTTGTGAATAGCAATATTAATCGAATGGTATTGCAAATTTTTTATCAAATTAAAGACAGCTTCCCCAAAAACTCTTGGCAAGGCTTGAGAATTTCGCTTAGGATGCTCCCCTGACACAACTGCACTTCCCATGTCCCATCACACGCTGTCAGAAGACAATAGCTGCTACTACCAGGGCTGTTATGACATGAAAATCCTCTCCCGTGATTTGTTGTTGTCACCTGTAAGTAGACAGAGCTTTGGGTGACGTGGTTTAGTGTGAGGTGTCCCTGACCATGGCAGGGGGGTTGGAACTAGGTGATCTTAAGATCCTTTCCAACCCTAACTATTCTATGATTCTAGGAGATAGTCTGCTGCAGCACAAAGCTGAGTCCCCTCCCGCGACAGCCAGTCTATGAACAGGTTCTCCTGCCACTGCAGTGATGTACATCATACATCATACAGTGATGTACATCATACCCGTCACAGTTTCTAGTTTTGTGGTGGGCAGCCTTTGTGCTGAAAGTTACAGCTCAAGCAGAGGCAGAGCTACCACAGCAGGAGTACAGGATTCAGCCTGAGGAAGGATTTAGGCAGCTAAAAGTCAGACCAGCACCAGTTTCAGGTACAGGAGCAGAGGGCAGGCAGCCTGCTGCTGGGTGAGCAGCGTCTGCATTCGGTTACCGTAAATCTATGCATCCTTTGGGCAGGATGG
>JAVHNF010069280.1:37000-48110 GCA_034783455.1 Micropsitta finschii | reverse complement strand
TATTCACTTTAAGATATTTTACGGATTTCCAACTCCTCCACAGAAGGATGAAGAAAGCTCAAACGTTCATATGTGTTGACAGTCTTAAGGCTAACGCCACTCCACAATAACATGAACTTCATGTTGGCATACATTTTATGCAGCATCTTTAGTCTTTAATGACAAGAACGATGCTAGAGTATAGATAAGTTTTCACTTTATCTGGAAATAATTTGGAAATAAGTTCGTGACTTGTGACCTTTTCATGCTCAGAAAATACAAGTAGAAAAAAAATATTAAATTTAGAAGGTTAGCACTGAACTGACAATACTTGAAATGTATTCTAACAGATTTTCCTGTTCTGGTATTTGTTTACAAGGGTTTGGCTTCATAAACAAACAAGAAAAGTTAAAGACAACAATAAATTAAACAGAGTATGGACTGCTGCCTACATGAGAAGCAGAGAAAATACATGGACTAAAAGAAGGAAAATATATCCCCTAAAAATAAGCTGTAAGATGAGACATTACAATATAAGTAGCATTACACCTTGCTTATCCAATATGTAAAAACCCCAGCATTTACATAATATAACAATTTTATTCAACTTACCTAGAGTTCACACTGCAATTCATAGAATCTGTTGTTCTAGTGTTATGCTGCAAATGCTTTTTAAATATTGAACTTGCAAAACACATTGTTTTATCAAAACATTTTCCTTAAAAAACCCAAACAATTAGCAAGCAAATAAGGTGGGTTCAGGGGGTATTTAAAAATATAATTTATTTTACATAACTTTTCCTCATTCCAGTATTTCCAAACACAAACATTGTATCACAGCTATCAGGGCTTCTAACTGTGAGAATTAAAATTCACAAGATTTTAAAATAAAAGATTAATAATAGCCTGTCATAGAAAAATACTTTACAAACAAGCCTATAGTAAAAAACACCAGATTTGTATTAAAGATATTCCCCTTTCCCCAACCCACACTCTCACCCCTTGGAATTATTCTGGAGATTTTCTTTAAGGGGAGGAGAAGGAATACGTACAAAGAAGGGTTGTCTCCTTCCTAGGGATTTAAACTAAGCTACTTCAGAAAGAGCTGACTGACATTTAGAAGTGGAAATTCTCAAATGATTGCTTTATTTATCTAGACAAGGTTGGGCTTGTGTTGACACAATATTTTCGGATGTTTCTAATTTAGAGGACTATAATTAAGTGTATACAGTCCCCTCAAAGCAGTTACTGCCCAACGCTGCTCTTTGCAGCAGTGGTCTTTTCATATAGGTCACTTGGGATCTATCTAAGAGAAGAGCTAAAAAGGAATCTAGATGTGTTCTAAACACATGGAAAGAAAGGCAGACCTTAAGCACCCTAATGCTTATATCTTCCGGACACAAGGCAGATATCCCTTCTGCAAGTTCAATAAACTGCTCTGATCTTGAAATATTGTACAGTCATGCATGTTAATAAGACTCAATATA
Organism: Micropsitta finschii; assembly: GCA_034783455.1. Taxonomy (NCBI): domain Eukaryota; kingdom Metazoa; phylum Chordata; class Aves; order Psittaciformes; family Psittacidae; genus Micropsitta; species Micropsitta finschii. The sequence continues at coordinate 46,644 of JAVHNF010069280.1, read as the reverse complement.
GTAAACCTATGCAGCAGAGCCTCTGCAGTCATATTGTGAGTTCTGGCTTACCAGAACTGGCAAATACCTTTTGGAGATCTGCTTGCCTCAGATTTCAGTTGAATCATAGAGGTCTCTGATCCTAAGCCAGATGAAAATCCACAAAACCAATAATTAAATGCGTCAGCATTTTTTCAGGAAGTGCCTGTAAAATAAAAAATAGCTTAGAGTTTCCATAACTGGCAGCATAAACAAAAAGCAAGGATCGCAGACAGGAGGGTGAGCTGTATGCCCGTGGGGGAGCAGGCCTAACAAGCCATTCAGATGTTACTCATGAAACAGTGGTACAAAAGTAAAGAAAGAGGTAGGGGAAAGAGTCAAGAAGGCAACGAATATGCAAAACCTAATGAGGGCCTTGCCATGGCACAAATTGCTATCTTATTCTCTCTCCCCTTCTGGCAATCAGAATCATCAGATGGATCATCAGATACTAGGACAATTCAAGCCCAGCATGACCTTGTTCTGGATTTTAGTCAGTTTTAGTGAATTGTTTAGCAAATGAATGATCAGCTGGTCTAGCTACTCACAACACTGATGACTATCATTTTATCCATATTTATAGCACTGGCTATCCCTCCTCCAGTACTTTTGACACTCTTCAATTACTTTTCATCCTATTGGGAAACTCAGGTAGACAAGGCCAATTTGTTATCTATTCAGGATTCGCTGAGTCTGATATAAAGTAATTTTAAACATTAGCAACTCTGCTAATTATCTCAGTCATTACAGCCACCATATGAGACAAAACAGTGATTCTTGAGGAAGGCACAGAGGCATGACTAGCCAGCACTGTGAAAAAATAAGGAACAGAAAGACTACTCGCCAAGCCACAAATGTTTTACTGTGTACTGATTTATACTTTATGTGGCTTGGTGATAACTACAGCAATACATATATCTCACAGGAAAGTCTAAGAAGCTTAACATGTTGGAATCAGTAGAGTGTTTTTATTTTACTGATGAATGGGCATTTGATGCCACTATTACTGCTTCCCTGCAAAGGAAATTAATGTGTCAAACTTTATTTTGTGGGCGTTGCTATCAATTTCACTGCATCTGTGAGGAAGATAAGAGAATGATAAGTAGCAGTCCAATATATAACTTGTTTATACAATATTAAATTCATGAGTTCAGACGTGCACAGTAAAACTACTTGCAACATACACTATCAAAAAATATAAAAGAAATAGAAAAAGATGAAGACCAGCAGCTAATAGGAATCACAGTAGTTACACCGACTTTTTGGTTTGTGAACAGCATTGTCCTCTGAAATCCAACCTATTGTTGGCATCCTATTCTATCTGATCATATAAACAACATGTATAAATCCTTAAGGCCTCTCTTGGCTGATATTAGGTAGTATTAGTTACAAATACACTGCCAATTTGAAAAGAATGAAGCAATATAGAAAAAGTAAGGTTTTTAACTCCCCACATAGTTATTTCAAATGCTTTCTGTATTTGTCAATCCTTTTCTTTACCTGTCACAGAGATTATCTTCAGATTTGTAGTATAAATAAAACTTTGTGTAAGCATGCATTTGTCCTATTATAAGAAAATTCTGAAATTACAAAGCTATAAAAAAAGAAAAATTAAGCCTTTAATGTGATGCTATTTCAGAGCTCAGGCTTGGCATTGGTTAAAAACTAATTGCAAATTCACTATAAGCAGCATACGCTTCATGAACTTTTCTTCAGGAAAGATGATACAGACTGTAATTAAGGATAATTAATGTGTCAGATTCTGATGGCCTTAATCAGAAGCTTAATGCTTTGACCACTCTTTTTATCAACAGGTACTTTATAGCCCTGTCTGAAGAATTAGTTTTCTAGACCAGTGTGGCATAAACCGACAAATCATTGCATCCTTGGGGGCATAAACCCGTGACAGAGTTAAAACTGCAGTGTTTTGTTTGAGTGTTTTAATAGGTGTTTGGGTCCAAATTCAGCATAACATTTTAAGCCTATGATTAAAGTTCCATTGAAATCAAAGCATTCACAGTATGTGCCTAAAATTCAATGCATGTTTCCATTTTTTTTTGAATACAGCTACGCTGTTAAAAAAAAACCCCCACAAACAACAAAACAAACAAAACCAACAAAAATAAACAACAAAAGTATAATGCTGTTAGAGATTTTGGCCATTTGCTTCAAGAATACCAGGCGAAGCTGCTGCATAAGTTAAGACAATACCATCTAGATCTCTAAAATTAAACTTCCTAGACTTGTCATTATCTGGATTGAAGTACAACCAAGGAAAGAAACAAAGTAGAAAAATCATTTTTCAAATTCTCTGAGAAACATTATTTTTCAGTCACAATTCAGTCACCAGTGAGTTTGGCGATTTAGTGAATCTGTGATTTAGCTGAAAAATTGGTGTAATTAGGTCCATCATGTTCAAAGAGGTGGTCTTCAGCCTCCATTAAAAAGGTCCGCTCTCTAAGACTCACTAGTCCTTCCTTCTTGGACCCTGTATGAGAAGCAAAGCCATATTTGCTAATTTACTTTGTGTTAACGGCTTTGGTCTGCAGGCAAGAATAGATAAAGGGTAATTTAAAATAATTCCAACTGTTAAAGCAGAAATCAGATTCAAGTACTGAAAAAACAAAACTCAGTGTTGACATGTTTTATTATTACATTTTACTATTGTCCAAATCAGATATTAATATAGACACTGATTTACATATATAAACTATATGTATACTTTCATTTTCACACATCAAACTTACGTATTCATGCATGCATGTACAAACATATATACACATTTATATACATACTACAATCAATTTAAAAGAAAGAAGCAGGAAAGCCTATAGTGCCTTTTAGTACTCTTACAGCTAGTAAAGGCATTAGCCAGATGTTGAAAGTCATAGGCATCAAACAACAGTGATCATTATAGTCTTCAATCACCCCATTTAGAATTTACAATAAGCTAAGCAGAAAACCATTATTTCCACCTTCAGTATAAAGTTTTCCTCAGGCTGCAAACAGAGTTCTGCAATGGACTGATGCACCATCTGTTCTAACTTCAGAACCCTTTTCCATGAAACTTCCAGCAAGGAGAACAAGCTATTGATGAGACCCAGGAATATAAGGACGTCATTAGTATCATAGTAACATTAAAATCCCTTGAGGGATCTCATCAAAACCTAGATTAAAAAGAAACAATGAAAGTGAAAAAAGACTAACATTATAGTAACAAACCATAATATAAAGCATAAAATTAACAAACATTATGAATTAATCATACTTAGACAATTACAATCCATATGGTTAGTTAAACTCAATCTGCTACCTGTAGTGACATAGTCTGCATACTGTATATTCAATGCTAGTGCATTTCTCCCAGGATGTAATTACTTAATTTTGTGAATGAGAAAATGATGTGTAAAAGCCAGTGTTTCCATGGATTCAATGCCCCAAGTTAGATAAAATGCATGAATGCTCATCAAATCTCATGACACTTTTTAACCCATCACACTCACATTACCTTCAGGTATGTAGAAACAGTAAATTCACATTCACGCTCACTACTAAGGTTAATATAAGAAATAAATGCAAAGTTTAGTTTTCCACAAACAGGACTCAAGATTCAGATGCCAATGAATGGCATAAGATTGATGAAATCAGTAATTCTTCTGAAGTTTTTTTTCATCACTTAAAGCATACATGTTTGGATCCTGAGAATAACCACTTTCTCTTCCACTTACATTCAGACAAGAGATTTCAATCTCTTTGGGCCTTGAGACTGGGCCAAGACTGGGCCTTGAGATTCTGGTTCAGTCTCCTCCTTTGCCACATATAGCATGTCATATCTGGTGACAACGTACATTCAAAATTGGGGATGTTAAGACTTCCTCAACAAAAAAAACAACCAAAAAACACTCCCCCCCAAACAAAAATAACAAACAAAACCACAAACCCAAACAACAATAAACCAAAAAACAAGACAGCTCTATTATTTTAGTCCAACATAAACTCTGTAAGGAATTTCAAGCTAATGCTTGGTCCTTCTCTTTCTTAGTCTTGAGGTCCAACATGTCCTTCTAGAACAGCTGGAAGATTCTCCTAAACCAGTTTACATTCAACATAAGTAAATAATTTGGTCAATATAACAATGTAGTTCATCATTTTGCTTTGTTACCCTGAACAGACCTGAATTAAAAAAAACAAAAATGAACATTTAAAGGAACAACACACACACATGCAGAAAAAAAGAGATGTTACATGGAAAAATACCAACACTGGATACTCAGAAGTATCGCAAGATTTCTTCCATCTAATTATCCAGACAATGAGGAAAGATGGTATTCTTATATCATAGAATCATATGCCTCCCATAGGATTGGTTTTGGATGGAGGAGAGGAAATAATTTTCATTTACCTCAGTAACTTTCCACAATGGAGACAGGACAGAAGAGATCAATGGTAGATGACATTCTTGGTCGCTTGTTGCACCTTTAATGCTGAAAAACCACAAGGTACTTAGGTTTGCTTTTACTAGTAGTCAAATAAAACATTAAATGATTATCACAAATAGGTAGGACTAGCAAGACACACAGTGAAGAACAGCAAACAATAAACATTTTATGAAGTAGTGAGGATTTAGCAGAGCTGTTACAGCAACGTGCTTGTAGGTCCAGAAATTATCATCTGTTCTTCCCTATTTAAATATCCACAAAGTAATAAAAAACCCAATACAGCTCTATAAGCTCCAGGTTTACTTCAGTCCTTTCATTTCAGGAACACAATAACAACCAAGACATTTAATTACTTTTAAACCCTGGTCATAGAAATCCAAGTTACCTTTCACCTGTGAGTGACAGTACCAAAGAAATATTAAATGGATGATTGAAATAGAGATTAGCTATCCCCAGCATTTTATTACTTTGTATCTTAAGACTGGTGCAATCAGATACAAAATAAGTTAAACACAAAGCCTTTCTGGGTGGTGGTGGTGTTGTTGGGGGAGGAGATGTTGAGCATTGTTACTGTTGTGGTTTGGTTATTGGTTTGGGTTTGAGGGTTTTTTCCAATGGACAGGTGTAAATAAATGGAACATTTTCACTTTCCCAATATCTGAGTGGAGGGCATTATTTAGAAAATACATTCTTTTCCTTGGGTCCATAATCCCATTTATTTTCATTATTTCTGACTTGTGACACCTACTACATTACATGATTCCAGAGAGGACGTTTGGTTTCCTTCACTGACAGTATGATGTGCCCTGAATATATTTAAAAGTTACACTGTGCTGTCATGAGCAAACTAATCCCAGAGACAGCACAGAAGGCTTTAGAACACAAATGGAGCTTTCTTGCAGGCCGAAAGCAATGTCTTGGCCCTGATGAATATGGCCACTAAACGCTTCCCTTATTCAATAATATATATTTAATTAAAGAAATCAAAGGGCACTCTAGTCAGTCTATAGTGATTATTAACACACATTTTGAATGGTTACAATCATTCAGCTTTCACCTACATGCTTTATAATACCTCGTGAGGAGTGCTATATTCACCATGAAATCCTGTGCTTGTCATGACTTATTGCTTAATTAAAATAATGCAATCAAAACCTCACAGAACAAATGTTGACTAAAAAATTATGCTAATCTTATACATATCTACTATTCACATATTACTTTGAGCAGAATAAGTTGACTAATGTGTTAATAAAATGAAACATACCCAACTATCTTGTCAAATGCTATTTTTATCTCAGCATTTACATACATTTGTCATGAAGGGGATACATTCTGAGTAAAGGGAATAAACACTGTTATGATTAAACATGTCTGACATGATGCTCTCATCTGAGCATCAGGCAATGCCATATGCATAGGAAACTCACATTCACTCAGTCATAGGGCCAATGGGCTTATACCAAAATAAAACTTAGAGTGAGCAACTCAGCTTGCTTTAGTAAGGAGATGCATCTGATTATATTTGCTCTGAATTTGGCCCTGAGCACTCAGGTGAAAAATGTGGCACAAAGTTTGAATCAAGTACAGCCTGGTAGGATCGAACACTGTATTTCACTGAGACCAGAGAATTTTTGTACAGAAGGGATAAACTAAGCAGAATCTTCTCACTCTTTGCAGCTACTTCAGGAAGTTATCAGTGTCAGGAACCAAGGGGGACCCAGTCCCCTCACAGAAACAGACATGCTTAGCTCTCTATGCAAGGAAGGATTTTAAGTGTTGCACTTATAAAAATTGATAGTTAAGGAAAAGGGGAAGAACAGAAAAACTAGTAAGGAGAGGGACTGCAAAAGTGGGGCCATTTGTCCCTTTGGAAAAGGCCAGATAAACCTATATAATTATGCACCACAGCTTGCTTAGAAAGGACAGGTCTTTTAGCGGCCTTCTTTCCACTACTCTCTGAAGGCAGTGGAAAGAGATAATCAAGACCTCAGCTCATACAGGAGTGTACACTAATGACTTGTCTGCTTTCTCTCTTACTGCTGCTAGCACTCAAGTACAATGCCAAGAGTATTTCTCACATCCTTGCTACTGAATATGCTGGGAATCTTCTATAGTCCATTTCTAATGGATACTGCCCTGCCCCCCAAATTCCTCATGCTTGCCTAGCAGCAGCATTACCAGAAAGTTTAATTTTTTTCCTCCAGCACCCAGTTAGATACAATACAATGTGTAGAGGCAGATTAACTTTCTCAGAAGTCTCCTTGAATTTGCAGCTTTTCTGATGTCAACACTATTTCACAAAGAAGTTTGAAATAACCATTGTATAAGCGCTGTAGGGTGGAAAGAAAACACAAATGTGTGAGACAGAGTTGTACTGCCACCATCCTCTCACTATGTTGTTGATTATGAGAATTGGTGCTAATCCATAGATCTATCAAAAGCATCAGAGGCTTAATGACAACATCAAATTAATTAACAAGATATCTATATGAAATAGGGATGTTGGACATCTGATTGGACATATTCAGACTTAAAAATGTACGGGAAACAAACTGTTAATACAAGTAATAAAAAAGACAAGATTAAGAAAACTCCATTAGTAGTTCACAGATCAATAAATATCTTCTTATCTTAGATTAAAAGACCATAAAGGTCTTAGAATTTCATAAACACAAAAGACTGATTTTATACTAAGACAATTTTCAAGAAAGCCTATGTGCTTTTCTAGAATAATGAAAAAAACAAAAAGAGAAAGGCAATAAAATCTGAATTTAGCATATACACATAAGAAAATCTATGGTAAATGTCCCTTGAAATAGAAAAAAATCTTCTAATACAACAGTAATGCTTCAGTAGTTTGTGCCATATTTTACATAAATATTTCAGGTACTCAGGTAGAAATTTTACAGATTATTTTTTAAGTTAAAGAAAAATTTTACCTCTTCCACACAGTATCGCAAAACTCAAATTCTTAATACTGTTAGCTCCCTCACTGTCTTCTGTAATCTGTTTTGCAGTGGAATATGCCATTAGATCTTAACGTCTTACTTGTCTGAAGTCTTTCTAGCAAACTGCTCTCATGTCAGTGTCTTGATCTTCAGCTCTAGCCTTTGCCTATTTCCCATTAGTGGTAGCTTTACTTTAAGACCTAACGCTGTAATTCAGAAAAAAGAGGGGGAGAAGGATTTTTATATTCACCAAAAGAGAGCTTTGATATTTTCTGGAAGGTAATATCCTCTTTTTTCTGGATTTACTTCTACAAAAATCTGCCATTTTGAATTCAGTAGTCTTACCTAAAAATCCAAGAAAGGTTGCTGTGCTGTAGGATAACACAAATGTAAGCCTACCGTGTCTTCACTTAAAGTACCACAACAGAAAGTGTATCTAAAGAGATGCAACTGAGTTCATAAAAGCATTCCTATACTCTGGTTTGGCATAAACTTTTATAGATACATCAAACTAGTGATGGTAAGAAAGAAAAAGGGCCAGCTGCAGTGATAATGACCCAGAATACCAAGACATTTTTGTGAAGTGTTCTAAACATAGTTCATTTGATTCACAGAGGTTTCAGAAAATATTATAGGTACTTCTGTTGCTACATGTGTTAGAAGAATAAACCTGTCAGCAGAAAAATTCTGATGGCACTTTATGTCTTTTCTCATATCTTTATGATACAGTAAAGGATGCTTACTCATTCACTGTGGGTGATAAGCAAGAAGTGTACTTTCCAAAGGCAGCTTCACTGTGTCTTTTAAGGCACTTACCTACTTTGGAAGCATGCTATTCTAGAGAGATTGGGAAGTAGCCTGCCTTTAGGAGAAGGCTATCCCACAGAGATCCACAGAAGCACAGACACATAGAAGTATTTATGTTGGAAAAGACCCTTAAGATCGTTAAATGGACTTGCAATGCCTAGAACTTTCATGAAGAGCAAGACACCACCTCGTGTATTAGACCTGAAGTAACTTCATACACAGCAGGCGGAAATAGAGAATCACACAACAGCTGAGAGACTTCTGAAGATTATCTAATTTAAAGCCCCTGCTCAGAGTGGATCAGTTTGAGCAAAGTGTGTCCAGCTGGGTTGGAAATATCTCCAAGGATAGGGACCCTACAACCTTTCTGTTTAACTTGTTCTACTGTTTGACTTCTCTGTTAGTAAATAAGTTTTCTGCTTACGTTTAAGTGGAATTTCCTTTATTTCAATTTGTGCATATTGCCTGTCATCCTGTCACTAGGTACCATTGTGAAGAGTCTCGCTCCATCTTCTTTACTCCCTGTCATTAGATATTTATACATATTAAAAAGATCCGTCCTGAGCCTTTTCTTCTCAAGGCTGGATTGTCCCAGCTCTTTCAGCCTTTCTTCATATGTCAGATGCTTAAGTCCTTCAACCATCTCTATGGTCTTTAACTGGACTTGCTCCAGCATGACTGTGTCTTGCACTGGGATGCCCATAACAAGAACACAGTCTTGCTGCCTTCATCTCAATTCATTTAGTTGTGTCTTATGCTTCTTGTAAAATCCTAGTCCTATAAAGCTTTGCCATATTCTTATTTATTTTTTATTTCTTGTTTCTATTATTCTTATTTTGATATCTGAATTCATGTTGTCTGTGCTTAAACTAGATCTGCATTTTTATTTAATGGCTGTGAGACTTCATATATCATGATTTATGGCAGTTATTTTTAATCTCCTCTAAAAAACACACAATAGTCCAGCAAGGGGGTTGTTTAATTTTGTTCAAGATTTTTTTTTAAATAAAGCAATTAGTAGAACAATGTAAATCACCATCTATCAAAACAGTTCTAAGATTGTAATGGTTTATATCAATCCCAGTAAAATAAGGAAATCAATTATTGCATTGCATTAGATTCAGAAGTAATACAACTCCCTTCTTACAGTAAACATAATCTCATTAGCAACCTTGGATATATAAGCTAAGAGTATACAATTACTCAATCAGACTGTTCCTGAATTAGCAGGCAAGAGCAGGACTGTATATAACTACACTTTTCTTTTTGCTAATACATTTCATGTAATTCAGTCTGACTTTAAATTTAAAACACAGAATGTGGTCTCTCTAGGGCAGGACAGTGATGAGGTTCACCAGCATTTTGGCCTCAGCATTACTTGTGTTTATATGACACACATAGAAACATAAAGCTTCAGGTACACAGGATA